>JAURVB010007849.1:0-25240 GCA_033002965.1 Piper betle | reverse complement strand
ATAAACCTCCACGTCCTCCGGGTGTGAGGAACTCAAACGCGGAGTTGTCAGGATCCCTCGGGAATGGAACAGTCCGCTGGCACTAATCCAGAGCCCGCTTTGACTGGCACGACATCCGCTCATGGTACGTGCAGTCGACTCATCTTCTCTTGTCTCACTGAAAACTCGATAAAACTATTTATAGGGCTGGGTCGGGATTTATTATAATAGGCCCGAAGGCAACTTGAGGTGGATCTTATTTTCGAAAACAAACTCGAGGGATCTCATCCTCGAGGGTTATTAATTCCGAAAACCATCGACCAGGTGACCCGTGTTAGGTGGGGTCCAATAAATCATCCACCTGACACGTCCTACGATCAATAAATCAAATCACCGATAGAATAGAGCGATAAAACCTGAGAAGCGTGTCCTAACGGACCTGTCAGAAGCTCCAAGCGCAGTCTCGTGCCTAGACGGCGAGCTCCTGCAACGAACCTACATGAACATAACTATTTACTAACGCCCATACATATATGATGCACGCCTATATAACTAATATATCCACATGCATACAATCATCTAATCAAACATGACAATCATCTCGACAATTACCCTACATCTCTAATTGTCAAGCAAGTTAATAATTTTATCATTTCATATGTTACTTATTACCTAGCACTTTTAATTCCAATTTCAAAGCATACCTATTCTAATTAGGTGACAATGGTTTAATCAATTTAATCTGTTTAACTTAATGCTAGCATGCAAAACCTAATTCATACAAATTCATAAATTAACTAGTTAACAAGCATTTAATTAACTATTCAATGGTTTACTAACAATTTCATTAGTAAGCATTTACATCATACAACACAATTTACGCTAATCATCACATGTTTATCATAATCACGATTAATTAAACTAAAATCATGAAGTTAATACAATTAATTCTAATATGCTACCATGACCACAACATGTATGTAATAATTCTAAAAAAGAAGGAAGAACCACCTCGCGATCGGCGCTGAAATCGGTGCCGACGGACGAAGGCGGTGAAGGCGAGTCGGCAGTTTTCCGGCGACTGTGCCGGCGGTTTTCCGGCAGCTCCGGTGGTTTTCCGGCGACTGCTCCGGCGAGGCAATCGGAGGTAGGGGTTAGCACCGTCTCGGTGAGCTGGACCCAATGGTGGTGACGACAAGGGCAGCCGCGGCGGCGATGGCCACCAACGGCGGCGTCGAGTGCGGTCGGGGCGGTCGGCCGCTCCGATCAGACCCACGGCCGGCCTCGACGGCGGCGCTAAGCAGGGGAAAGGTAGGGGAAGTCGAGGGAGAAGCTCCGACGTCACGGTGGCGGCGGTCCAGCATAGACGGCGGCAGAATCGCGTCGGGAACGGAGGGAAATCGAGGGTGATTTCCGGCGTCGCGATGGCTGGACGGTGGCCGGGCGTGGTCGAGGCGGCAAGGCGACGGCACGGCCGGGCTGGGCGGCGTCGATCGGCGGCGAGGTGGCGTCGACGACGGTGGCAAAATTCTCAAGGGCGGCGGCGGTGAAAACACGGGTTGGGGGAGGAAGATGAGAAGTATAGGGGGTGGCAAAGTTGTAAATAAGACTTGACTCGACACCGGCTCGAGTCAAGAATGATAACTGACTCGGAATAAATCCTAGAAAAATCTAGAAAAATTGGGAAAAATCCCATAAAATCAAACAAAATATCACAACATCCAAATGACATGTCGTATAACTAATAACCCACCCGAATACCATCTAACGCGTCCTAATGCATTATTCGGCCTAAACTAATTCTACGGTCACAACATAAAAATAAAATAAAATCATCAACTGTATACTCTCATATCTACTGATAACTCAGTCTGCTGATGCATATCTGACGCTATCATCGATACTTGGGTATACATAAACCCTCATAGCACGTGCGCACGGTCGGCCTCGGCCCCGCACACGTGTTCTGAAAGCTGAACCGACTCAAACTACGGTCAAACCGACCGGCTAACGACTATAAAACCCTGATTCGAGTCGCGGGTTTTACACCCCCTATTCTCTCTCCCCAATGCCGCCGCTGCCCCTACCCTGTCCCCCGCACACTCGTTGATTGACTCCCCCCACCGGCCCCTCCCTATCCCGCTCTCGCAGCTCCAATATGCCTGCCCCGTCCCCTGCGCCCCAATTTGCCCCCCCGGTCACCCCGTCACCACCCTTGTGACTCACCCTCGCTGCCCCGTCCTCCCCGCCCTGTCCCTCACCGCCGTTGCCCTCCTCCCCCGTCGCCTGTCGTTGTCGCCGTCCAGAATCAGCTCAAATTGGGTGGAATTAGTTCAAATTGGCCGATTTGAGCCAAAAACCGATTTACTTATTTTTTTTAACTCGGATCCAATTTAAATCGGAGTGGAATCGGCTGATTTTTGTAACTTAGGGGAAGACATAAATGACTACTTTGTGAACTATTTGCAATTAGCTCTGATAGATTGAACGTTGAAAATGAGCATATGAATAATCATAAGCATGAATGGCAAAGAGGGAGACAAACAGACGACATAGGACCAATTACTAACTCGGTCTTAGTACAATTTTGTCTGCCTATAATTTAGTGTACACGATGTTCTTGTTCACGCCATTATGATTCTTGTGAACTTCGCAAATTGACAATATTGCAAGTTGGTAGGCAAATTGGTGAATAGCAAGAAAGAATAATGTAAAGAAACCCATCTCTTAGCTTCTTTCTCTGTGACTTCTATATAGAGTGTCCATATACATGGTTTTTCATGATACCTTTCTTCTGATAGTTACATAGATTTGTCGACTTTGAAAAATCGATTCTAAAGTCGTCTATGTGCATCCCTTGTCAATTTGATATGTTTTTATAATGGAAGATATATCGTACACTTAATATATATCTAGAAGAACTCAATACCATATATCATCATATAGATTATGGTTATATATTCATCGTCTTATATGAACTTATTTGATGAAGCATCATCATGTATAATTCGTTGTTTCAAGAACACTGCGCATGATTTGATTTATACTTTCTTTTTTGTGTTTGGGCCTTTCTTTGTCCAGTTGCCTTTTGCATGATTCCCACGTAAAATATTATCCTTCATCTTTATGAACATCCATCACACCAACATCTGCTTTCTACCACAAGAAAAGAAGCATTGGCATTGGACAGTTTTACCAAGTCTGATATGCCACTTTTGCTCGTCCCTATCGACTGTCATACTCCTTTTCATATGAAAGATATCATAATGAAACTCCAAAGAACATTTTGCAACCAAGAAATATATAGTACTAATTTTTTATTTGGGTGCTTAATCTTAGCGTGCAATATGCTAATGGTAAAGAGCTCAAAACTTGTTTTGATGATCATAGGTAGCATCCACTGCCGCAATGACCGCACTTTCTATTGTTAATAGAATATATATATATATATATATATATATATATATACCGGCCCCTTACCTACTTCCATTCTTGAACAACATTGGGTATTGAACGAAATCATTCAAAGAAACATGATGGGTTAACTAATAGAAGCATGTATTTTTTGAGTTACAGAATATCAAATGGGTACATCAACACAGGCTGCTTCTTATCACAACAATATTGCAACAAATACTTAACATAATAGATCGATATTCCAGTATTCCCGGCTACTTCTTGACATATGGAGGAAGAAAGAAAGTACATTGAGAAAGTAAGCTAATATTAGACGGACGAAACGACTATATTAGATGGTACGAAAGCTATGAAAAGGAGGAGCATCATGATCCCAATGGGGACCAAGAGAGGCCGCCGGCGGAGCGCAGCAACGGCGGCAACACCAGCGGCAGAAACACCAGCAAAAGAGCAAGAGCCAGCAGAGCCAAGAAAGAGCAAACACCAAAGAAACTAACCATCAACCTGCCCACTTCACAACAAGCAATATTCTTGGTTACCGATTATCAATGTGCTGCCCACGACCAGACTTATGGGAACCATCCTGCTCATGTCTTGCTCGTGACAAGATCAAACTTGACCAACTCTGAGAAAACCCAGAAGGGAAAAGCCTTAAATGTGCCAGAGAGGCGACCAATTGTTGTTGAGAAAGGGGGAGAAAAGTAGCAAAGGGTGATTACAAGCAATGAACTTGCAGTTCTGTGGTCTCCTCATGCTCATGACGTTGGGCCCATCCCTTTTGTCAGGGGTGACGGGAATGGGGATGAAGGGCCCAAATACTGGTTTGAATGTGTAAGAGGTGGGAGAGGCTTTCATTGTATGTGATCACATATTGCAAGTTGTCTGAGGAAGGAATGAAAAGGGAAGAAGAAAGGATAGAGGGGATGGACCCGGACACTGCACCCCTTTTTCTAAGTCGATGTGTCTGTAAGACAGTTGTTGGGGGAATGCTTTTACGGGTTCTTGAATCTGTCATAGAAATTATATCAGTAACTGCTGCTCCTGAAGGGGATGGACCATGGCACTGCATCCTTATCAAGAAAACGCTGAGTTTTAGTTTTACCTGCACCAGCATATGGTTGACAATTTTTTACACGTCGAAGAGTTATTTTAGGCTTAGTAAACGAGAGCAATGACTGCGTATAGTATAAATTATCCATAAAAGTCATCTCTTTAAAAATTAAAAATTCATAATCTATTTATACTAATAATTTGGATTTTATTCTAATAAGTATAAGATACAAGACTAATTTGTAAGGTTTTGTAAGTCATCTATTTAAAAATAGAAGATTCATAGTATATTTGTACTGATAAATCAGATTTTATTTTAATAAGTATAAGATATGAAACTAATTTGTATGGTCTTATTATTTATCAACCAGAAATTAACTTGCCCTATGACTAACAATATAGCCCAAGTCAACAAATCGATATAATTTATAATGACATAGCCTAAAGTATAAATAATGAGCTTAAATCTTTTTAAAAAATTTATTAACTAAGTTATTCTATTATCATCAATAAATTGGATTTTGGCTAAATAGACATTGTATATGAGACCAACTTTTAGGGTCTTACAATCTACATATTTATATAATTATTTTGTAAAAGTAAAAACAATCAAATAAGAAATAGTCCGAGCAAGTTTATATAAACATTATGTCTCTAATTAGCTTTTACTTCCATAGTAACTTTTCTTACATTTTTTCTTATATTTGATTTTAAAATTATCTTCGGAAAATGATTTACAGTATTAGAAGACCATAAAAAATTGTCCAGATTTACAAGTACAATTGTTATGGAAAGGGTTGCGACATTGAGCTTGAGTGACAATTGTTGACCAAGGAATAATAAACACGAATATAAATAATTCTTTTGTCACATTAAATGTCAAATCCAGGATAGGAATAATTATAAATTAAATTTATGACACTAATTATATTTTCAAATAAACAAACAATAATAATTGAGTAAACCTAGAATCGAACATGTTGGTCATCATATTTCAATCGATGCATTTATCAGTTATGATCACATTCCTACGTAAAACATTCTCTTATTTGATTTATTATAAGTATTTGGTTGTGTTTTCTTTGAGCTTTTTGCTAGAAAATATGAATGATAATAGAACAATATTGATGTATTTGGCTGAACGTTGGCAAAATATAAAATAATATAAGGTAATAGAGATACTCAATCACTTTATATTCCGCCTAGCAGCGCATCAGGTTGGTTTGCTTGGCCATGGCGGGGTCGCCGGAGAATGTGAAGTCGGCGGTGAACGTGGTGGCGAGCGGGCAGTTGCAGAACCACCGTGTGCTCATCGACGTCCCCAACAAAAGGGCTTCGCCCAGGTATCACGTTATTTGTAATTAGATTGTTATATATGAAAGCTTTGCATGCATGCAGTTCCAATGTTTGTTATTGATATTTTTTAAAAAAACATTTTTTCTTTCCAAAATGGTTGTTTAAAATGGTGCTTTTGCATGAAAAATTATAACGAAAGTATGATAAAAACTAAGAATCATGATATACCGACGATCATTACTTACTTTCTCCACCAAATAATGAAATAAGGATAGGTATTATTCATGATTCAAGAAATCTGAGTTAGGTAAGTATGCAAGGCAAGGACGCGAGTGAAAAACCTCCGTACAGTATTACAAAAATTTGGAATAAGGTCAGTTTTACTTCTTTCTTTCCATCAAGACTAGGATTTCTCATTTCGTGCTCTAAAAATGCTAACGTATTTTGGACGTCTGCAGTCCAAACATGAGACAATCGCCGGCGACAAATACCACAACAGTGTTGAGACCTTCTATCCAACTACAACCAGGTTTCGTCACTCCCCTTCCGGCCATGTCCATCCTCACAGGCTCGGCTTCCTGCCACTGCCCAGTTGAGCAGTACAAGTTTGACTGGAACACATAGTCCATTTCATTTCTTGGTTTCATAGAAAACAGATCCTTGCTTATTTCCTTTCCCAGAAGAGTACGATCCATGTTCATAGAATAGGCTCCCAACAAGGTTTCCTTTGAAACAGCAGCCGATTGAGTGATCACTGACAAGCTGATGCGCCTTGCTAAATTGGCCGTTTCGGCCAAGCATATCGACCAAGCATGCTACCCGATCTTCTTCCCAAACCACCCCATGATCTCTTTCCATCAGCTCTAGCAAGCTCCGGCCCTTCTCAACTAGTCCTGCTTGGCTACATGCCATCAACAAGCCCAGGAATGTCTCCTTGTCTGGTTTCACTCCAGAAGAGAGGATATCTTCAAACAAGCACAAAGCATCATCTGCCTTGTCGTGCTGTGCAAAATCCATTATCATTCCATTCCAGGAAGCTATGTCCCTTGATCTCAAGTTTTAATCAAATGCCGTTTTGATGCTTCTAAATCCCCACATTTAGCATACATGTTATCAAACCATTGGCTACATAAGCATAAGAAAGGAACCTGCAACGGACCACACCACCATGGATCATCCGGCCATGTCCTAGCAAAGCCAAAGAAGAAAATGCAAACAAGACAGCCCCGAATGTGAAGTCATCATATCTCACAGGCTCCTAGTTGCTGACCTCGGTAGGTGAGCTCCTTCCGGTTTTTATCACATAAGCATGCAACATTTTCCTGCAATATGAATCAGGTGAATTGCTGCAGGCATTCACAAGACTACTAAATGTCCAACAATCTCCCTCGACCTCAGCAAGCTGCATCTTCTTGAAGATGCCCAGTGAAGCTTCAACCTCTCCCCGCGAAGAATACTCTGCAATCATCAGATTCCAAGCCACAATGTTCCGATCAGGCATTTTCTCAAACCCATGGTGTGCAAGATCCCAACAGTCAGATCTTCCATATGCTAGCAAGAGGGAGCAGAGCAACACGAGATAACATTCCGATTGCCCATCTCATCAAAAAGTCTACTGGAACTGGCAAGACACAAACACTTCCCATACATGTCAAGAAGCTAATTGGAAACCGGTAAATGAGATTGATACCCAAAACAAATCACAAGCCCATGCAGCTTAGTCCCCTGCCAAAACTCAGCTGCATTCGCAGCAACAATCAGAGTGGCAGTAAAGGTGAACTCATCAGGATGAATCCCCGAAACTCTCATTCTGAACAGAAGATTGAGGGCTTCCACACAACAACCCAGTTTCGAATAGCCAGTGATCATTGCATTCCAAACAACCAAGTCACGTTCTGTCATTTCATCAAAAAGTTGCTTTGCCCTCGTCAACCTGCCGGATCTAGAGAGAGCTACAACTTTGGAAGTGGCCTTCACCAAATTCCTCTTCCACATCTCCTCAAGATAATCATAGATGCAACTAAGTACAAGAACCAAATCTACTCTTCCCATCATGGTTATTGCACAGCCCCAGCCCAACAAAAGATAACAACTTCATAGTTTGGTAGCAAAAAAATGTCAACTAAATTACAACCACTTTTATAAGAAAAAAATCATTAAAAACCAGGATGAAGCGACAACAAAGAAAGAAAAACAGGAGCAAATTGCATAAATTGAAATCAGCCTTTAAATTATCCAAGGGAGAAAAAAACAAAGAATCAGACTGATTCAATCGAAATTGGCCAAGAGTCGGTTCATCTTGAATCGTTCCCCCGAACAAAATAATATATATACCCCTCCATATATACAATGTTAAATATTTACCTGCATATATCAACAATATGAAATAGTTAATTCCAACAATAAATCCTAACATCAATACAATTACAACCATTAAAAGGCCATAATGAATGCTTACATGTCTAAAAATTTCATACAACACATGCATGAACATAGAGCAACCATCCAATTACACAGCAGAAAAATATAAAATGTAATCACATATCACCACCTTCCTACCAAAAATAACTGAGGATATAACAAATGAAAATTAATCCCAAGAGGTGAATAAACAACCATCAAGTGTTGAAACATCGTTGATAATCTAGCCAAATATCCAAAAGATTCAAAAAAAAGCTGATTACGATGTAAGAGACGCCCTCTATTTACACATAAACTTAATATGAAAATTAAAAAGACAGCATGCAAATAAGAAATCACCCAAATACACAAATTAAATAGAAAAGCCCCAATTATCATGTCCCGCGCCAATTACTACACATGAAAAAAAGTATCCAATAACAAGCATCGTCAATAATCAAAATTTCGCCGAAAAAACCACCGCCATCAAAAACCTCTACATCAACAAAATTACAAAGGCTACAGTCTTTCTTCAGCTATCATACTACATATCAATTATAATTCATAGAAAAAAATCCAACAACAAGCAACAAGAAGAATCGAAATTTAGCCCAAAAACCACCTACAGTGACAACCTCTACATCGGCACACTTAAGCAAAAGCTTCGGTCATACATATCAAATATTATCATCAACAAGCAACAAAAACAATCCAAACACCGCCATTAACCGCCTCTGGCAAGCACACTGCATATCATAAACCCACGTCTAATAGACTAACAGCATTTGTAAGTTGAAAGTCATACAAAGGGGACAGATTTCAACAAGCAGGCAGCTCAAGTTCCCGGTTTCCATGAAACCGGCATACCACAGCTCCCTATCCGACGCATAAAAAGGGGGCAAAAGTCTTTGCCTCAGATTGTGGGTGTTTGATCGGTCCTACGACGCCGCCATTACAGTGGAAGTGATGAAGGTGGTGGAAGAGGTCGCCGGTGATGATGGAGGCGGCGGTGAGAAGAACGGCTTGGACGATGCCGGCGGTAAAAGGCCGCCAGTTGCAGGCCTCTGTTTTTTCAATTAATTAATACCAATTATACCCCTCCATTTTTTTACCAGTTAAAAAAAATAATCAAGCAGCCACTAATACTCCTGAGGTAAGCTGAAATTAAGGATTTAGCTGTGTAATTTAAATAAGAAGCAGGGGAAAAAATTAATATTGCAAAAAAATAATAATAATACTTCTACCTTTAATTTTAATATTTTTCTATCTCACCTTTATTCTCCTCGACCATCGCAAAAAACTTAACATCTAGCTCGACCCAAATTCTGAATAATAACAAGAATTTGTCGCTTTGTCGCATAGATTAAAAAATAAATAAATAAATAAAAAGCATTGCAAAAAATGGGCCGTCAAAATTCCAAGCATCTACTACT
The DNA here is from genome assembly GCA_033002965.1 of Piper betle. Classification (NCBI taxonomy): domain Eukaryota; kingdom Viridiplantae; phylum Streptophyta; class Magnoliopsida; order Piperales; family Piperaceae; genus Piper; species Piper betle. Next base: position 15,665 of record JAURVB010007849.1, on the reverse strand, counting down.
TCCAATACAAGTAGGAAGACCACATCTGCTTCATAACTCCAATGCTGGTCACACTGATAGAACTAGCAGCAGCCAAGATGTTAGCACAAGAGCTATTAGTATGAGCAGGGCACTAGAAGTTTGGTAATTGCAGGGAGGCCTCGCTACTAGAATTAGAGGTAGGAGGTGATGAGAAATAGTTGATGCAGTTGAGAATCAGACTGGGCATTCGGCTTCATTGACTTTTTTAAGCTCCAGAAATGCAATCAATCTTGGTAGTTTTATCAGTCAAGTACGATTGGCAGTGCAGAATACATCAAACATGTACTGCTTTTGTCCAACATGTGCCGCTAGTACAAAGGCTACTAGTCTGTACTACAAATCTCATGTACTACAAGTTATGTTGATGATGATGGATTTGATGAAGATGCTTCCAAGTTCCAGCCCCACCTAATGAAACATGGAAATGAAATCACAAAAGATGTCATTTAATGTTTTTGCCAGTTCTTTGTAGAAAGAAGAGATGGGTTGGGATTGGAAACTGATATTGAAGCTTGGACTTGGATAGGTGATATGGGGAAGAAAATCTGACAAAGGCTGCCAGAGGTCGTGATTAAGGTAGTCCTCTGGAAGATAACTCAATTTGCTCATATGATGTCTACTTGGTAAATCCCATTCTTACCTTACTATTTGATCCATTAGTTGTTTCAGACTTCTAGCTACTTTGTTTGGTTAAATTGCTATGTCTCTTCATAATAAATCTTAAAACTTTTTTACAGTTATGTAAGGAATGATATACATAAGATAAAGGCCACATAGTCTCACTTCAAAATCAAGCCATACAAGTAACATGAAAACATCCTCAAATAACACAATAGTCATGCCCTTCAGGAATTTGATCCATCACTCATCTGCTCTAAAACAACCATCTTGTTTTACACCTTATATATGTCACATTAGATTGCTCACTACAAATGGCAGTTCTTGTAGTTCTGATCCTAACATACAAGGTATATACTACTAGAATATATTGGACAAAATAAAACTAGATTTAACTTTTCATGCAGTTTTATGTGAGTGATGATGACAATTTTGATGAAACTCGATTGTCGAATAATGCTCAATGAACGCAAACATGATAGAGCAAAGAATAAGAAAGAAGAGAATGGAATGGAGAGACAAGCCCCAAATACATCATATAGTATGAACCCTCCTGCTTCAAAAACCACCATTACGTATTAATTCTGGAGTTAAATTGGTTGAGTTCAGAATCAGAAACTTTGATGTGGAGTTTGTACTCTGTGTTCTCTGCAATACTTCAACCTAGAAAGTTATGAAGAGACCATGATGATTCATCCATGTATATAATTTTTTGATACAACAGATCATGAGAATTCATAGCAAGAAAAGAAGAAAATCCACGGAACACTCAATGAGTCCTATGAATTCATTGTACAACCTGAAAAATGTAACAGACGGAAAATCACAAACCATATTGTTCAAACAACCTTAACGGAGAGATCAAATGGAGTTACCTGTGACTATCCGGGGAAAGTGATGAAGTTGTACATAAAGATCTTTTGCATTGTTATGCACACAATTCTTAGATAGAGATAAAAAAGCTTGATACTCTATTGCTTCTTGCTGATTGATATTTGAATACTGTAGTTTGAACACACAACTCTATGTTTGAATTGAAATTTATCAATTTGTTGAATTCAGAACTGTATGATACTCTGACATGTGAATTCATTTATTAGCGGTTTGTTGACTTGGCATAGCAAAGAACTTTTTCAAAAAAGAAAAAAACAAATGGGGTTTAGTGACTAACTTGTGCAGAATAAATAGAAGTCAAACCAGCTCAACTGATTGCTACAACAGTAACAATCACATCACTACAGTTTCATGAAATTTTCATGAGATGAGACAAGGGCATTTTGAGCTGCATAAGATATAAAACCGTGTTCTTGGAGTAGTGAACTGTCGTTAAGAAGAATACAAACAATTCTGAAACAACCACACTTTTTTTGACGAAGGGGACCATAGAACATGAAACTATTGAAGAACATTCAACAGTGTAAAGGGTGTCCACCTTTTGAATATCAATCCCTTTTTGTTCAAGATGATCATATGCAGAAAACCCTTTTCCAGCTTTTGTCCTTTTTTAGCTCTTGTCAGCATATGCAGAATGTAGTCATGGACAATAAAGTATTTGAAGAACAAGAAAAAATAAATGACATGGATGATTATAGCAAGCTCAAAGAGGACTTACCCAGAGCAGGAGAACTCCCACTGGTCGATAAGATGATGATAGCAACTTTGGCATCGCACAGACTGAACAGCTCGTGGGTTTTGGCAGTCTCAAAACCCAAGAAAATCCACTGTTTTCCATCACTACACGGCCCTCAAAAATCCAATTGGCACGATTAAGAAGAGCACTGGATGGCTCTGAAAATGGAGGGGAGCCCAGAAATGGAGAGTTGAAGACGCAGAAACAGATTGGGAGTTGGAAGGGAGAGAGTCAACAATGGTGGGAGATGCTCAACGTGAGTGAGGTTAACGTTTCAACAAGGCAACTTGGCGTCGAGTTCTTAAGTGCACAACTAACCATATCTTTATAAGTACTTAATTTTATGTTCATTTATTATTTCCATTCATTTCCGTTGACAAAATATGGGCTGTGTAAGGTCCACTTCTCAAGTTTGTGTTACAAATGGTTGACCTGCTTAACACCCCCCCAACCCTTCATGAATGAAAACAAAAATAGATGAAGAAGTAAGCAACAACGAACCTCAAAATCAACTTTTTGATATATTATATGCCCCAAGCCTGCGACCAAAGTCCCAAGGGTTGAAGATGGCAACCCGGTTAGACAAAAAGTCTGCCCAGGCTCCGATGTTTGTGAATAACATTTCTAGGCTATTTTCTATTTTTTTGGCCAAATAAAAAAAAGTTTGATAACTAAGTGGCCTCCGTCGAGCAACACAAGCTGCACAACATCGTCTATTTCTTTCACTTTTATATATATTCTTCTTATGTACATATATATTAAAAATAAAATAATAATATTTAAAGCACAACATTAAAACCCAGTTAATATAAAGTATTTTTGGTCAAATAAAGATAGTTTTGATGCAGTGCTTAATCAAGCTACACAACTTCATTTATTTTTCACTTTTATGTATATTATTCTTATATATTTTCTTTCACTTTTATATATATTATTCTTTGATATATATATATATAAATATATATGTTAAAAATAGAGGGAAAGAATTAGGTAATATACACCTGATGCGTAATTTGACAAACACTGAAAGCCATTTACGTCAAATCTTCTGAATAGAAACACCTAACCCCAACCCTACCCTGTCTTCTTCTTCTTCTTCTTCTTCCACTCTTGTTCACACTCCCGACCGCCGCCGGCACCACCTCCGATCTCCTCTCATGGCGGTTCCTCCCAACCCCTCCACCGATTGACAACGACCCCACCCCGACCCAATCCGCCCTCTACGAGCAAACGCGGCTCGAAACGGTGCGATGAAGGCGCCCAGCTGCTCGGTATGCCAGGTGAGGTATGACGAGGACGAGCGGGTGCCGCTCCTCCTCCAATGCGGCCACGGCTTCTGCAAGGACTGCCTCTCCCACATGTTCGCCGCCTCCCCCGACACCTCGCTCTCCTGCCCCCGCTGCCGCCACCCCTCCCCCGTCGGCAACAGCGTCCACGCCCTCCGCAAGAACTTCGCCGTCCTTGCGCTGCTACGCTCGTCCGCCAACTGGGAAGACGACTCCGACGACGAGGGCGGCGGCTGCGGTGGGTTGGATGGGGAGGAGGATGAGGAGGAGGGGGATTAGGGTTCCGATCTTTCGGATCGCGGTGCTGCTCGTCGGCGGGGGAGTGCATCGACCTGGCGGGGCACCAGGGGCTGCGGCTGCTGCGGCCGATTGCGGACGGGCCGCGCGGGGGCCAGGATGTGTGGGAGGCGGTTTTATCGGGGGAGAGGGGCGGCGTCATCGGCGTCTGCGGCGGCGCGCGGGTGCCGGCACCGGGTGGCGGTGAAGAGGGTGGCGGTGTCTGACGAGATGGACCTGGCGCTGGTGCAGAGCCGGCTCGAGAGCTTGCGGTGGGCGTCCATGTGGTGTAGAAATGTATGCGCTTTTCACGGGGTGACCAGGATGGAAGGGCGGCTGTGCCTGGTCATGGAGAGGTATGCTGGCTCTGTGCTGTCGGAGATGCAGAGGAACTCCGGCCGGCTTACCTTGGAGCAAATTCTCAGGTTCGGTTTCTGCTCTCTCGGTTGATGGTTCTTGCTTGTATGGTGGTTGATCGTCTATTTGTGATTTGTTGAGTTCGTAACTGTGTGAATACCTTGTCTGAATTTGTGATTACTTCTCAAAATCGTTTTATAGTTGTATCACTCTGTGTTGCTCTGTTGAAAAAAACACAATTTTAAGCACTCCCAGGTAACTTTGTTGTGAATACCTTGTAGGGGGTGCCAATTCTGGTGTGGGAGTGCTTAAAATTGTGTTTTTTAGCATGTAGGTACCGACTCTATGCTAAATTTTACTATACCAGCCGCAGTCCAAACATGATCAAGTTCATATTTCGTTTTAATGCGCGAGTTGTGACGTTTTCCATATTCTTTTCCCCCCTGGAATTTCATACCATTTTTTAACGGGACAAAGAAGAAAGAGGATCATTAGCTCACAGCACTTGTTTTTAAAACTGTACCACGACAATAATGTCAGCTTTTTACTGTTGCAATTTTATCAATTGCTGACTGCCTTTTGCTGAGAACTTTCCCCTTTTCTCCGAGAAAATCTTATCAGGTCTAATGCTGAAATTTCTGGATGTTGCAATTATCCTGGGATGATATTGATGTTTTTCATAGTAAACCATCAATAGCATTTATTAAAGGTTACAAGTGCGGATGCATGTATAAGAAATTTAGAATGACCTCACTTTTGGAAGCCTTATTTCTAAAAATTGGAGATGAATGAGTTAGTGCTACAATTAATAAATGCTCGACAATAAGCTATAATGGAAGGGCTTCTTTTGATTGTTGAGTTTGGTTGTTAGATCCTTTTAAAATTTATTTATTTGGTATTTTGCATTACTAATCTGAGATGCAAAAGAATGAGATTTGGAAAGGCATTGTCCCCCTTGCAAATGTATACTGATTTTTAAAGGAGGGTGACAGTTCTGGCACCACTTTTGTCCTTGAATAGCTCTTATTGCTACTTGAATTGCTTTTATCTTTAACTGCTTGACCCTCCATCTATACTGTAGAAAATGCCTACAATGGTAGAAAATATAATATGATATATGACATTTGTTTATAACTAGGAGTTCAACATTGGAAAAAGTGCATGCCTCAATCATTGGTTCTCATGTTAAATGCCCTTTTAAGAGGGAAAAATAAAATGAAAGGTTCAACATTGAGATCATTGTATACCTTTTCTATTTATGGGTAGGCTTTAGGAATTGAAGATATTTAGGGAACATTTCTTAAATTATCTTCCATTCCAAAGCAGGCAGCAGTTGACTGTAGATTTCTTCTACAAGAAAGCATGGTTTAGTTTTAGTGGGAGGAGTTATATAGTGGGGTTCCGTCCTTTGCCTGGAACCTAGTTACGTGTCAAAATAATTGGAGCATTGATAGTGGTACTTGCCGAGTACCCATTCCGATGCTTCATGCTTGACAACACAACAATATTTACTCAAGAGGACATTGGCAATGTTTACATTTGCTTATGGCTTTAAGCACCTCTTCAGATTTTATGCATTTAATTATATTGATATTTTTTGTTTATTAGTGGTTATTATTTAGTCCTTGATATTCCTTTCATCTATATTTTGGCCTGTGATAATCGATGATTTGTTGTTCGCTTGATTTTTTTCCCCCTCTCTTATCATTGACAGATATGGGGCTGACATTGCACGTGGGGTTGCAGAGCTTCATGCTGCAGGTATTGTGTGCATGAACCTGAAACCATCCAACCTTCTCTTAGATGGGAGAGGCCGAGCTGTTGTTTCTGATTATGGGCTCCCTAAGATCCTTAAGAAACCATCATGTCGGAATGCTCGGCTAGTTCCAGATGATGACAGTTTGAGTATGCACTTCTGCATGGATTGTGCCATGTTAAGTCCTCATTATACAGCCCCTGAAGCATGGGAACCACTAAAGAAATCATTAAATATATTCAGGGATGATGGGATTGGTATATCAACAGAATCTGATGCATGGAGTTTTGGTTGTACTCTGGTGGAGATGTGCACCGGTTATGTGCCGTATGTTTCCTTATCTTTCTCTTTTGTACTGTTTAGATTTTAGGAACCATCTTTCATATTGTTGTCAAATGTTAAATACGCAACTAGGATGTGTTACACAATTTCATCATTAAGAACTACGATTTATTGTCATCATATTTTTTTTAATTCTCAGCCATGTCCATACTGATCTATGGCAAGCAAGTGCAAGAATATATATATTTTTTTATGGCTACAAGCCAGGAGATCCCTCTATTGCACATTAGAGAAGATGATTTTTCTGGGAACTTGTTATCTGTGAGAAGTGTGTGACCTACAGAGTTTTTTTTGCCTGTTTAGTTCTCGATATGTTAATTTGACATTTTTTAGTTATGTATTGTAAATTGTAGTTTTTGTGGAAGGCACTTGTTTTTTTATATTTGATTAATTTCGGCTGTGGACACTAAAATGGGGAAACTTTCTTTGGATAGTTTGATGAAATTGGCCTCTTGTAAAAACACAAACACTGTCATCATCTTCTACCTGAAATGCCCTTTCTTAGCATGTTATCATCACCATCTTCTTAGCACCTACATCCACATTCCCTTTGGCCTTCTATCAACAGTGAACACTATATCACTTGACTGGACATGCTGGTCTCTTTGTACCTGTATAAACTATTCTTGACAATTCAGTGAATTTTATGTGCAATTGATACAACCCTCAACTGATTTCTCATGGAAGCACTTTGCATGATGGACTTTATGAACATATTCATTATTCATATAAAGGAACAAATGTATGTTCAATTATACAGGTGGGCTGGATACAGTTCTGACGAAATTTACAAAGCTGTTGTGAAGGATCGTCGGCTGCCACCTCAATATGCCAGTGTTGTTGGTGTTGGATTGCCTAGAGAGCTATGGAAGATGATTGGTGAATGTCTTCAGTTTAAATCTAACAAAAGGCCCACTTTCCATTCAATGTTGTCTATTTTTCTCCACCATTTGCAAGAAATTCCTCACAGTCCTCCTGCAAGCCCTGATAAGTAGGAAATATGGCTTTCTTGTCGCTTCTCTATGGTTTCAATTGAATTCTTTACTCTGTTCATTTCTTAATACAATTAAATTTAAACCACAGTGATCTCCTCAAGGATCATGGAACTAATGTGATGGAGCCCTCTCCAACATCTGTTTTAGATGGCTTTGAAGGAAATCCAAAAATATTCCATCAGCTTGTTTCTGAAGGTGATCTAGATGGAATGAGGTGAGCTTGAGGTGGTCTTAAAATCCTGTTTGTTTTATCACATATGCGAAGTATATTTTGTATGTCTGTTTTTAATCCATAGTGATGTAATGTTAAATAGGAATTTTCTGTCAAAGGCTGCAGTGGAAAATGGTTATTCCATTGAGTCTCTCTTAGAGGCTCAAAACTCTGATGGCCAAACTGCTTTGCATCTTGCTTGTCGACGTGGTTTTGTGAAAATAGTTGAACAGTTATTAGATTACAAACAGGCTGATGTTGACATCCTTGACAAAGATGGAGATCCTCCAATTGTATATGCTTTGGCTGCTGGTTCTGCTGAATGCGTTCATGTTCTTATTGAAAGATCTGCTAATGTTAGCTCTCGATTGAGAGAAGGTTTCGGCCCATCTATTGCTCATGTTTGTGCATTCTATGGCCATCCAGATTGCATGAAGGTGAGTAATTGACTTGCACGAACTTGTAACACTCAGACTCATTGTTGCTTTAAAACAAAAGATGGTATTTAGCAATATTTAGATGTTGTTTGCTGCTTACACTGTAAATGATGGGATGCTCATACTGCCAAGCAAACAATTATCCAATAGTTTGTCGGCTACAGATTCTGCAATTTAACAATCTAAGCCGAAAAAGCACATAGGTTAGAATGATCTCAAATTGGTGTCTTGGCCTTGTTAGACATTTTCTCCAATATTTGGTTCTCCATCATGACTCATGTTGAGTATGCCAATGGAACATTTCAAGGCCTCTATGTGATTTTATTCTTCCAGGAGAGAATATTTGCAAGGTGAGGTTGGAAGTCTAATAATAGTAGGAAAAGGCACCCATGAACCCCCACTATACACTTACACACCTACCAACCCGCACTATACACATACACAAAACGCAGTTATTGTTTGAAATTACAGGTCGTGTTTCATGTCTAATGAGACACTTGAATTGTCGCTTTAAATGAGGTAGGAAAATTTTGAATTTTGTAACCTTGCATACTAAATCTTGTTACTTTTTATATAATTGGTAAGTGATGGCCTAATTTTTTATGCTGCTAGGAATTACTAATGGCTGGAGCTGATCCCAATGCAGTAGATGATGAGGGTGAAACCGTGTTGCACAGGGCTATTGCCAAGAAGTATACAGAGTGTGCTATCGTGATACTGGAGAATGGTGGGTGCAAGTCCATGGGAGTCATGAATTCAAAAAGTTTGACGTAAGTCTATATGGAGTCAATTTTTATGTATATTCTACATGAAAGCTTCAGAGTTGTCACATTATTTTCATCAACCTTCCCTAAATTTTGGATATGAATCATGAGTTGATTGAGAATATTTAGGTCATATCTGACTTAGTGAATTTTGTATATGAAGCATGAAACTTAATTTTAATTTTTTCCTTCCCTAATCTGTTACTTCACATCTGGAATCTCCTTTCTGAGAATATTTAGGTTAAGTCTACTGAATGCCTGAGGCAAATTGATTCTCTAGAAGAATGGATCAAATTAGTCACCAGACTTTACATGCTTTCTGAAAAAGAAATGAAATGCCATTTCTTGATTTTCTCATGATCTTAACCATTTAATCTGGTCGTGCAGGCCATTGCATCTCTGCATTATGGCATGGAATGTGGCTGTTGTGAGAAGGTGGGTAGAGTTAGCGACTGGAGAAGAAATAGCTCAATCAATTGACATAAAAAGTCAAGCAGGAACTGCACTATGTATGGCAGCTGCTTTAAAGAAAGATCATGAACCTGGTCAGTCAAATTCAAGTTTGTGTAGTTGGATGTTTGTTTAGACTTGGTTTCCCAATATTTTTTGAGGGTTTGGTTGGATCAGTTGATATTGAATGGAGTGCGTGAATCCCAGTGGAATTTGTATCTAACATTCCAGACTAAAAAGTGCTCCTTTTCCAACTCCTTGAACTCAAACTCCGCAATTGGAATTGGACTTCAGCAAATCCAATCAACTATCAAACCCCAACCAAATTTTGCATCTTAATATCTTAAGAACAGTTTTCTTTCTGTGTCTAACTTGTATGAGGAAGTTCTTTGACAGAGGGCAGAGAACTGGTTAAGATTTTACTTGCTGCTGGTGCGGACCCTACTGCCCAAGATGCTCAGCACAAGCGAACAGCTTTGCATACTGCTGTTATGGTTAATGATGTTGAGTTAGTAAAGGTAAACTTCCAATTTGAATTTGTATTATGTATATGCTTGCTTTGCCCTGGAAATTATTTGAATAGCATTAAATGATGCTTTCTTCAGATGTCAATACCTTGGAAGTGGTATCTACTTTTGCATGTTCCATAGTACATTGGCTTCTGTGTTGCATAGGTTTCAAGCAAAAGCTCCTTAAAACATTGAAAATAATTTTTTCGAGCAATACCTGTGACTTCCACTGGATAAGTTGAATCGGATTTTCTTGATTTATGCTTTCAACTTGTGATGAATGAATATGTGGAACTTATTTTGCAATTTCATTAACTGGCCATAGAGAGTACATGATGACATTGACATATGTAGTGTTGGTGACTTACTGCCTGTTAAGAATTACTATTCTCTTTTCTAGAATTTTATTTTACAATATTGCCAATTCTTGTTTGGCTTCAAATTTTAGTACGCTAAAATAGAACTTTTTTATTTGAAGGTTAGAGTTGTTTATTGGTGTCATTTTATCTGCATGTAATTCTGTGATATATGGATGTCTATGGTATTCTTCCTTTTTATTGTATATGCTAATTTCCTTCTATCTTTCTGACTAGACAAGTGACAAATATCGTTAAACTTTTTGTTAGATTATTTTGGATGCTGGAGTAGATGCCAACATTACAAATGCCCATAACACTATACCTCTTCATGTTGCATTAGCCAGAGGTGCAAACTTATGTGTGGGACTGTTGTTATATGCTGGGGCAAATTGCAACTTACAGGTGATTGTCTATATGGCAGTTTCAGTGTTTTTATCAGCATAACCTTTCCTATATAGTTCTATCCACAAGAGCAAATTATTTTAGACTTAAGAATTAATTTTGGATTCGGCAATCCTATATATGATTTAGTGGGGATTCAATGTAAATAAGCTTGCTTGTATCCTAGGATGGGGGATTGAAATATGATGGATGGGAACTTAATCGCTCTCACTTATTGTACCTAAAATGTTTCCACTTCTGCAGCCATCCATGTTTTTTACTTGTCTTACTCTCTTTATCTTGACTCATAAGCCTAATGTGATGTTGATTACGTTGTTCAATTACCATTACTACCCTTTTTTCCGTCCTTGCTTTATTGTTTACTGTTTCAGTTATTAATATTCTCCCTTCATCTTTCCTTCGCTTAATCTCCTTGAAGGACAGCTTGTTCTTCCACTCTTAATATAGGCTACATATTCTGTGCGTACTGATTAAAGGTGTGGAACTAGTACAATTGAATTTTTTTGGAGAGAGTAAGTGTTAGCAATTATGCTGTATTGTTGTTCTAGTTCTATAGGACTTCGTTTGGGTTTGGATCTCAGGTACATTGATAAGAGGACTTTTAGGATTTGTTATGTTTTTAAATTTTAAACTCATTGTACTGCTGTCTAATTGATGCAGAATGAAAGCGATGTTGAACGGAAAAGTAGAATTTGGATAGAATTAAGATAAAGGATAGGAAGAAGATGAAACCCAACGACTTGGGAAGTTGAAGGAGATAGACCAACAAAGTAGAATTTGGATAGAATTAAGATAAAGGATAGGAAGAAGATGAAACCCAACGACTTGGGAGGTTGAAGGAGATAGACCAACAATTCGTGAAGAATTTCGCGTGTGGGGGGGTTTGGGTCAATGGGTGGGTTAAAGGGTGAATCTTCACTTTTACTTTAATTAAAAGAAACATAAGGTTATCCCTTGATTGCCGTTTTCATTGTCCTTAATTTTAGCAGTAGGGATTACATTAGAGCTTTAATAATAAAGAGAAGGAATATTTAAGCATAATATGCACATCTCATTTCTTAATGTCTAGATCATATTATTCTGGTCTACTGGTCTGTGCGAATCATCAAGTTTTTTATTCCAATAATAATCTTATGATATTTAAGGTATAGTTGCTCATTAAGGTTCTCCTTATATTGATCTGTGGTCGATCAATCAACAGGATGATGAAGGTGACAATGCTTTTCATGTAGCAGCTGAAACGGCAAAAATGATTCGTGAGAATTTGGAATGGATCTATTTTATGCTTCGGTATCCTGGAGCTGGTGTTGAAGTTCGAAATCACAGGCAAGTAGTAATAGCCTAAAACCCTTCGTTTTTCTTTGAAGAGAACAACATGGAAAATCTAACTTTTTTGTTTTGAAATATCGAGCTTGAAAGATTTGACAGGCCAATGATGCAGTTTACCATTGCATTTATTGGCAAATTATTTATATGTTGTCCTTTGTTTAATCTAGATAACTTCTTTGAGTTTAGGATTTGTTTTCGTCTCTTGTGTGCTCGCGCTCTTTATTTATATTGATTGGTATAATTGTACCTATGAAGATGGTGAATTCCCCGTTTTAATAGCAAGCTAATTTCTGGCCAATCTTTGTTTGATGCCTTAATCTATAGTTATAGATGGAGAAGATAATACTCAAAGTTGTCTTTTTTCTGGTTTTCACTATAAATTGTTCAATGATAGTTTGAATCCTATTTAAAAATGTGAAGGAATTTGTAACAATCGTACAGTGAATATTCTAATGCAGAAATACTAACGTTTTGGCTAGATTACTTAGCAAAACAATAATATTTGCATGAAAAGCAAACTAGGGATGGAATTAATGGCTAAGAAACAAAAAAACTCTTTAATATTTCATTGTCAATACTTATTAAACTTTCTGCAGTGTATGAAGAAGCCTTTATTTATTAGCAAAGTACAAAGAAAGACTAAACGAGGTAAATTCTAATTAGCACTAAAAATAAATCCGAAAATACTTAAATAATTCCTAACTTAAGCATACCATAACACAAGTACTGTCATAGGGAAACTTCCTAAGCAAGAAAACCAAATCAAGGCTCCTAAATGTGGTATGCACCGCATCAAGATGTGGCTTTCATTAAGGATGTTCATAAGGTCGGTTGATTTGGCTCAATTCTTATCAGTGCGTTGTCAAACCAAGAATGTTGTCTTTGAAGTGCTGGGCTTTTAGATTCGTAATTATCGCATGTACTGTTTTGTTTATTATCATTGTCTTCATCTTATCTCGTCTAGGGCTTAGGGTGGGTCGGGGACATAGATTTTGTGTCACTAATTGATTGCTTTCACTCTTAAAATCTTTGACACAAAACCCCATAGAACCAAAGTGCAGGGTTTCATACCAGTTGCCCATTCTGTTGCAACTCTTGAAAGAGGTATAATGAAATAAAACTTAGAGGCATCTGACAACGTCATCATTGTACATACACTCCAGATTTTTGGATGTTTTATAACATAAATCATTGTTGATAGATAAATACCAATATAGTAATATTTTGTTGTTTGCAAAGTGGTTAGAAATAATCTAGTTCACTCTTAGATGAAAGTTGACAATATGTAATATTTCATGTTTATTGATAATAAATTGTTTGTTTCTCTAGAATAGAGTATGCAAACACACTGAAAATCTCAGGCACATTCACATATGATGTACACGTTCAGGCTTCTGGCCTTGCTTCAGCACATGTATACTTTGCATTCTCATTTGCTCTTAACTTGTGCTGGACATATTTTTTGTTAATGTTTAAGTTCCTTGTTTAGCATGACAATACTCACTGGGCATGTTTTTGTTTTTGTCCTGATAAGTGTTCACGTCAAATATTTACCTTGCCTGTGAACTTTGGCCTTTGCTCCTTTCTGGCATAGAAACCATACTCACATGTTCCCCGTTGTGCGTATGGCGGTCTACTGTAACTTACTTGAGTTTTTTTATTTAACTACCAAGACAGTGGTAAGACATTGCGTGACTTGGTGGAAGCTCTTCCTCGAGAATGGATATCAGAGGATCTGATGGAAGCTCTTGCTGGTAGAGGAGTTCAGCTTTCACCAACAGTGTGAGTCATAAAAGTATTTTTTGTTTGTTAACTTTTCCTTCTTAGTGGTATTTCTGAAATCATTTGCCTCATGGGAAGCTTTGGATAAACGTGTACTGCATATGGATGTCTCTTTTCGTGAATATTATATATTGAGCGGCTGAGAAGTGGATTTTATGATTTGATGACTATGAAAGTCAAGTTGTGATGGCGGAGATTGTGGTTATGTTATAAATGATGTCTAATGATTCATTACATGGATTTATATGCAAAACTGCCTGCATATATCTAATTTTATAGTTGCATTTGGATTGCACCAGGTACAATGTGGGAGATTGGGTCAAGTTTAGGAGATCTGTGAAGTCTCCGGTTCATGGATGGCAAGGTGCAAGGCATAGAAGTGTTGGTTTTGTACAAACTGTCTTGGACAAGGATAACCTGAAAGTTGCATTTTGCACTGGCGAGGTCCATGTTCTGACGAATGAAGCTGTGAAAGTGATTCCTTTGGATCGAGGACAACATGTTAAGCTTAAGGCAGATGTTAAAGAGCCAAGGTGGGCGTTCATTTTTCTCACTCCCAAGTAAATTGTATGTATGAGCATTAGACATTATGGTGACATCTAGCATGCTATGTTTTCTTTCATGAGATTAACATGAAAACATTTTGAAGAGTGTGATCTCTGTGAAACAGGCTTGTCAAATACGAATTAGTTTGCCATGCATGTATGTTATGGATGAGTGTAATTGTTTTATCTGCTATTACAAAGCCTTTGTTCTATCATTTTTCAACAAAATGACGTTCTTGGTATTTTTAGGTTTGGAGTTGGTGAGCTGATTGTTTATGGTTATTCATGTATAGAGTATTTGAACGAGGATAACATTCTGAATTACAAGCGAATATTTTTTGCAAAAAGTTTTACGACTCTCACCTAGTTTTGTAATATTTTATTTTTATTTTTGATCAACTTGCATACGCATATGCAGATAAACATGGTTTTCTAATGAGAATTATCTTCATGTTGAACCAGATATGGGTGGCGTGGAGAATCTCGTGATAGTATTGGAACAGTTCTATGTGTGGATGAAGATGGAATTTTACGGGTTGGATTTCCTGGAGCATCTCGTGGGTGGAAAGCTGATCCTGCAGAAATGGAAAGAGTTGAAGAATTCAAGGTTGGTGATTGGGTCCGAATTCGCCCAACTCTTACAACTGCAAAACATGGATTTGGTGCTGTAACTCCTGGAAGCATTGGCATTGTATATTGCATCAGGCCAGACAATACTCTTTTGCTCGAAATGAATTATTTACCAAATCCCTGGCAATGTGAACCCGAGGAAGTTGAAGCAGTTGTTCCATTTAGGGTAAAGCAACCATATTATTTTTAAGTTGCTCAGCAAGAAATTTACTTTTTATTTGATCATGCTTTTTGATATTTAACTGTGTTTATAGATTGGGGATCAAGTTTGTGTGAAGCGTTCTGTTGCAGAGCCTCGGTATTCATGGGGTGGTGAAACTTATCATAGTGTAGGGAAAATATGTGAGATAGAAAGTGATGGTCTGCTCAAAATTGAAATTCCCAACCGCTCCCTGCCGTGGCAGGCAGATCCTTCTGACATGGAAAAAGTTGAAAATTTTAAGGTATCAGTTGTACTGCAAATCTCCATCCCCCCTCCCATTTCCATGGTTTCTTCATTTCTGAGCTTTATTTCTTTTGTGAGTAACAAGCCCTATGTTAACTAGAAGATGTAATTTGTTCTACTCATAGGTGGGAGATTGGGTGCGAGTTAAAACAACAGTGCCGTCCCCGAAATATGGATGGGAAGATGTGAATAAGAAATAGTATAGGAATAATTCATAGCTTGGAAGAGGATGGTGATATAACTGTTGCCTTTTGCTTTAGAAGCAAGCCTTTTTGCTGCTCTGTGACAGATATGGAAAAAGTTACACCCTTTGAAATAGGACAAGAGATTCATGTAATGTCATCAATTGTACAACCTCGATTGGGATGGTCAAACGAAACTGCGGCAACCATTGGCAAGATATCCAGGATAGATATGGATGGCACTTTAAATGTGAGTTACTAGATTCTTTTACTGTTTTGCTCTGTTCATCATAATCATAGCTCCATTCTTTTGAATGATTTGTTTCCCAGAGGTAATCT
>JAURVB010007848.1:0-108040 GCA_033002965.1 Piper betle | reverse complement strand
CAGCAGCGGTGGAGCAGCCCGGACGGCATCGGAATCCGGCCCGAAGCGGCGACGGCCGAGGCGGCCTCGTGGAGTCGCGGCGGCGCGCAGGCGGGCGATCGTTGGCCGGGGTTGGTCGTGGCGGCACGGCGACGGCACGGCAAGGCGGGGCGGCGACGATCGGCGGCAGCACGGCGTCAGCGGCGGCAGCGGCAGCGCGAGTGGCGGTGGGGTTTGGGTGAAGAATGGTCGGGAGGGAGAAAAATACCCTCAATGGCAGTTTCGTAAATAAGTATTGACTCGATTCCTACTCGAGTCAAAATAATAACTAATTCGTAATAAATTCTAAAAAAATCTAGAAAAATATGGAAAAATTCCATAAAATAAAACAAACACAACAACATCCAAATGGCATGCTCTATAACTAGTAACCCACCCAAATATAATCCAACGTATCCTAACGCGTTATTCGGCCTAAAACTATTTCTCCGATCAAACGTATAAAAAGAAAAAAATACTGTATACTTTCATATATTCTGATAACTCATTTCTCACCCATCTTCTCGACGTTATCATCATATATTCAGGTACACCTGACTCTCATCGCTCATAACTCACGGCTGGTCTCGACTTAGCACGTGGTTCATGAAACTGACTCGACTCGAACCAACGGTCGAACCAACTGGTTCGGTAACGTAAAACCCTGACTCGAGTCACGGGTTTTACATTATCATTTTAACTATTTGTGATTTTTTTCGGGAATCCAAATGAGTGGATCCAATTAGAAAGGTACGGATTTTTATAATCATGACCCTTTGCAAATGGGGGAGACAAGCATAGCATGCGTATTATTGAATGGTCTTTATTGATGGATTTGTATCACCCCTGGCCAACTCACACAGTTTTTGGAGGCAAGGAAAGCATCTATCAATGCTATACTAATTAAATTAAAAAAATATTTAGATCAATTAGTTCGAATATTTTGATATCAATTTAGAGGAAAGTCCATTTGTTAAGATCATATTATAGTTTAAAGCTTGAAACTCGAACTTCACTCGACATGTTATGGAGTGGAGCCGACTCGAAGTCGACTAAGAGTCATTTATATTAAAATTTTAATTATATAAATAATAAGTTATATGAAATTTGTATATATTGATTAGTCACTTATAAATCAGTCATGGAGTTTAACTCGGCACGTTATGGAGTTGAGTTAAGTCGGGGAATTTTTGGAGTCAAAAAATAGTTTTAAAACTATGGATCATACAACTACCATTATATCGATTTCCAATTGGATTGATCATCAATTATTGTCAATTTGTGATCAATTACATTTGAAATCCCAAGCCAAGTAATACTTATAACTCTTAAAACCTCACATTATCTAATAAGGTTATACATATACTTTTGCTCAGCCAAAATTTTTAGCTAAATAAGTTATAAAACTTTTACATGCTAGTCCAAGATGACAAATCAAATTGCTCATTTAATTTCTAATAATGAGCTTCTATATATTATATTGAAGCTTAAATGTGAACGGCTCTAAATCAGCTTATTAGTCACCTCCACTCTCTGAGTCCCAAGTTCTTGAAAGAGTCAGTATCTTACATTTCATATTATTACAACTTCAAAGAGATGGGTGAAAATTTATTGAAGTTTAATATAAAAAAATACTTTTATATATATTCAAACCATAATTTAAAATTTTGGAATTTGAACTCGACTCGGCATTTTATAAAGTAAATTTGACTTTAGATTGACTCCATGTTATTTTTTCGATTTAACAAATGAAAGATTACTAATTATATGAAATTAGTATTGTAAAGTTGTTATTTTTGACACTTTACATTGATGAATAGATTATTTACATTACTTTAAAATATTTATTTAACCAAATTAAATTAAATAAAATATTTCGTAACTTATATTAATTAATTCAAGGACAATAATACACTATTGGTGGCAAAAGGCTCAAATTCAATGACAAAATAGTGTTTATGAAGGAGTGTTTGCCACTAAATTTTTTTGCGATATAAACATTTGGCATAATTAAGAGTTTGGATTTGCCACAAAAAACATTGGTGACAAATTTTTGTGGCAATTTGTCACTAAATTTTGGTGACAAAAGGTAATAAATTGTAAAAAAAAATGTATGCGGTGACAAATTTTAAAAAAATTAAAGTATCACACGTGGTCTAGTACCCATGTGAGTCAGCACATGTGGTTGAGCAAGTGGGCAGCGGTCGCCATGCAAGGGGTGGGGATGTGGCAACGCAATGGGGCCAGCATTGAGCTGCGAGAGGGCATGCGTGGTGGGTGGGGTGGGGGGGGGGGGGTGGGGGGGTGGGGATGGCCATGTGAGGGTGTAGGAAGCATGTGGGAGGGGAGTGGGGTGTGACCGCCTGAGGGGTGCGGGTGAGTGGGGACTGGTGGCAGGGTGGGGCAACACCAAGGGGATTTGACCCATTATTTTATCACTGAATTTTGGTGATATAAGGGGGGATTTACACTAGTGAGAAATTATTCGTAAAGTTAGAATTAGAAAGCCGTGGAATGGAGCTAAGAACTCGGTGAGTTTTTGAAGTTGAAAGAGTTTTAAAAACTATATATCATATGGTATATTGGCCAGCCCAAAATATGAATATCTAATCTTTATAATTATAAATAAAAATTGTATAATAACAAATAATTAGATCAATACACCAAATTGTTCATAATTAAGATGCACAAATTGCCATTGCACAGCATATTTTGTAAGTTCGACGAAACCGAGTGCAACGCACACAAAGAACATTTTGATGACCTGATTGGGCCAATTTACCCATGTTTGACCTCGACGTATTACTGTACCATAACTTGAAACCGGCCTAGTACTCCTGCATTATCCTGCTATGATATATTGCCCACCAAAAGTTAGGCAAGAAATTCAACCCAAGCATGCTTGCAGCACAAACCAATATTATTACCAACTTGAAAATGTGCACGCCACCAAATATTAGTATCTGTTCCAAGACAAAAAATATGCTTCATATATATCCAATATGGAAGGTAGGAAGCTAAAGGTGGAATGCGACGCTCCCATTGTACTTGCCTTGTGTAACATGCGAGGGCAGGCTTCTATCATTCCCACCGTTCTTATTCAACCATGGTTAAACCCACCAACCTTTCAACGTGACCATAGTTAGATAATATCATCAACTCATCAAGGCACTAAGTTGGGAGAATTGTTTTTAATATATAAAAAAATAGTTTTTAATACTTTCCATTTGTTTTTAATATCTTAAAACTTCCAATTTGTTTTTAATATAAAAAAATTAGTGTTATTGTGCTGTAAAGTTAAAGTTAAAAGGTTGGGAGAATTGTTTATTATAAATACCGCAATAGGACGATGGTCCCATGTAACACAAGCAAACAATATCTTCTCTCCAACGGCACCTACCCCAACTAAATTGTCTAGTTAGCTAGATTTTCCACCGCTCTTCACCAACATGCCGGCAGAACTCCCCGCCGTGGCTGTCCCCAAGGTCGTCTGCGTCACCGGCGCTGGTGGGTTCATCGCCTCCTGGCTTGTCAAGCTCTTGCTTGAGAGGGGGTACACTGTTAAGGGCACTGTTCGCAATCCAGGTTAGTTTTATTATCATTTTCTGTTTGTTTTGTGTTCAATAATGGAGGATTATATGGTGCTTTTTTCATTTGTTGGGCATTTAGACGACCCTAAGAACTCCCATTTGAAGGAGCTAGCGGAGGCCAAGGATCGGTTGATTCTATGCAAAGCCGATCTACAAGACTATGAGAGTCTGTGCCAGGCAATCCATGGGTGTGAAGGCGTGTTCCACACTGCTTCTCCTGTCACTGATGACCCAGTAACTAATCTATCAAATCCCTCGTCCTTTTCCCAAATTTCTATATCATATATCAAATCGGTAAAATGGCATAGTTGTGTGTGTGCAATGTGGTGTGTCGTAGGAGCAAATGGTGACACCGGCGGTGGAGGGGACCAGGAACGTGATTAATGCAGCGGCCGGCGCCGGCGTCCGGCGTGTCGTGTTCACCTCCTCCGTCGGCGCCATGCACATGGACCCCAACAGGAGTCTCGACACGGTCGTCGACGAAACCTGCTGGAGTGACCTTGAGTTTTGCAAGAACACCAAGGTAATTGGTTTTTAATACTTGTCATTAAATTAATATTAAAATTATTATTATTTTATTATTATTATTATTATCATTATTATTATCAAATTTAACAATACCTTTGATATGTGTGAAAGAATTGGTATTGCTACGGCAAAGTGGCGGCAGAGCAAGCGGGGTGGGAAGTGGCGAAGGAGAAAGGGATGGACATGGTGGTGGTGAGCCCTGTGCTAGTGCTAGGGCCACTACTGCAGTCCACTATAAACGCTAGCACCATACACATACTCAAGTACCTGACCGGGTCGGCCAAGACCTACGCCAACTCGGTGCAGGCGTACGTGCACGTACAGAACGTGGCCGAGGCGCACATCTTGGTGTACGAGACGCCGGCGGCCAACGGGCGCTACCTGTGCGCGGAGAGCGTGCTCCACCGCGGCGACGTCGTCGACATCCTCGCCGAGCTCTTCCCGGACTACCCCATCCCCACCAAGTAAGTGCTCCCCCCACTTCACTTGTTGCTCAGTTTTGTCATTGTTCTACTTTGGGAACCGGTATCGCTTTCGCTGGCTCTGGACGTAGTTGGGGACGCATCGAATCGTGACATCATCGGTCATCATCCAATGCGTGCCCAAATGCCCTTGAGGGCACCGTCACAACTCGCTAGTGTGCAGTTGTTTAATGGTGGGTGGGTGTTAATGTTTTACTGCTTGTGCTCACTGAGTTTGAGCATGGTGTTAAGCTGTCATTAGGAGGATATATGTCTTATCTTATAATTCTTAACAAAAGTGGTAATTATAATTAAGCAAGTTTGTTAAACTTGAGATGGGAACTTACTTATAAATATTGTATAATATCAGTTGATCCTAAGTGGTTAATTTGTTTTGTACCGTTTGATAAGACCCAATTTTTTGATTGAAAATGGTGGTATTTTGACCAGTGCTTAATTAAATATTAATGACAAAACTATATTTAATATAAAATAAAATATTTTATTGTTTAAAGCCAGATATATCGGATATAAACTCAATAACGGTAATTAAAATAATATTTAAAATTTTGGATGGGATAACTTTTCTGGCCCGGAGATCGAATTTATTCAAGCACTGAAATACTTTAATAAGATTCTACATACTTTTTTGGTTTGGGATCAGAAAAGACGCTTCTTGCTTTGTAAGGAAAGTTGGGTGGGGGGGAGTAGGTGCACCAAAGTAATATGACCACATGTCTTTAGTAACTTTACAACCTGTAAAGTTTGTCCCCATTCCTAATCGCATGATTTCACTGTTTCACCCACCGCATCATCGTTCTCCCAACACGACACTCTTCTTGCCCCACCGCATATCCGAGAAGTTCCTTGCTTACTCATTTAGACCATGTTGTAACTGTCAAGAACATATGTGTAGGTGCTCTGATGAGGTGAATCCCAGGAAGAAGCCTTACAAGTTTTCAAGCCAGAAGCTCAAGGATTTGGGGCTTGAGTTCATACCAGTGAAGCAGTGCTTGTATGACACTGTCAAGAGCTTGCAGGAAAAGGGTCATCTCCAACTCCCCGAATCACCACTTTCTTGAGTTCACTGGGGGACCTTAGCTATATTGAGATTGTATTTGTTTTCGTATTAAATTATGCTTGCTCTATATATATGAACCTGTTTACATGGCTAGATAATAAATCATGGAAGCTCGTTATGTTCAATCCTTAACAGTAGTTTATTGATGGGTACCACTAGCACCATACGTCCGTATGTAGGAGCGTAAAGAATTTTTGAACCAAATTTGGTGAAAACGTTTCTTTTCGGCGAAAGATTGGATCAAAGTGACTGCAAATAACTGGCTGGGATTGGCTAAACGAACATTGTTTTGATTTCACACGACTGCAAAGTCCAATGTTTGCGGTTTGGACTCTTGCTGATCACAGTATTGTAGAAATATTGAAAGAACGTGAATTCATGGACATGGGGTGTAATTGAGTTTTGAGGAAGCTTGCACTGTCAAGTTGGGTTCTTTATTATTATTATTATTATTATTTAAAAAAAGCATGAGAGATGTTCAGGGGACCCGTTATCATGATTTGTGGGTTTCTACGTCAACTTGGTCATGATTTGTCGGTTTCTCTATCAACTTGGTATGATTTGTGTGTTTTCTGTTAACTTTGGTAGCTCTGTTAAGTTGGTTGTCCTCGAGTGCGAGTTCGTAAGGCTGTGTTATTGAGTGCGTCATCACAATTTACATTACTTATGATAATTTTTTTAAATTTTTAAAAAGACAATTGAATGTAAACACTTACCCTCGTCCTACTCCCTCCTAAGAGTCTGGAAGCCCGAGATTACATAAAAATCGAAGCCCAAAAGGTTGGACGTGTCTTCATTGAACAGGTCAATTCCGAGGGACCGTGGAGACCGGGAGTGACGAATGGTTTTAAGGCAAATTAACTAAGATACTTTGTTATACACAATTTATAGTCTTCTATTAGAGATAAATTTTAATTTTATAAATAATTTTTTAAAATAATACGATAAATTATAATAATTTAATATTTTAAACATAACTTCCGATTGACTTTATAAAAAGATCTTAATTGAAAGAGAAAATAAATTATAATAATTTGGTTTATAATTTTTTATTTCTATTATATTCTAACCGATCAAAGTTTCTACTTTTAATCAGAGGCGTGAAGTGTTAGCAAAACTACTTGCCCTCTGCGTGTGCGGCAGCTCCACGTGAGTTCTTTTTAATAATTAGAGTACGTAACTCAACGTGCCGAGCTGGCACATTTAGGTGGTGAAACTACAAGATGGGTTGAATGCCCAGCCTGGCTTAGGGGCTCAACCCATGCAGGCTCAAGTTTGAGCAAGGCTTGGTCAGATCAGGTCGGAAAAACTCAATTTTTGTACCATTTTAGTAAGAGAACATTTTTTACGAACCACTTTTGATGCCCCCAATAATAAACTCAAGCTGAGATGTGAATGGATTGAGTTTTGACTAATGGTATGATTTAAACTAATTAGACCAAACTCATTCTCATTATTGTACTTTTTATGTATTCTTGTTATTATAGTTCTTAAACAAATGCTCAACTAGCTAGGTATAGTTTGATGAATACAGATTGACACAAGAGTACTTGGTTCAGCCCAACTCAAAAATCAAGGTCGAAGAATTTGAGCTAGATCATAAACTATTTAGGTCGACTCAAATTATCTAAATAATATGTTGTTACTTATGCATATTGATTATCTTTATCATTGGAGTTGTATATGCTTGGGAAAAAAGCTACTTTTTGTCTTCGAATTAAAAAACTTTTAAGATAAAAAGTGAGCTTCGAAATTGTTGTAGCTTTAGGGAACTCAACTTGGCTTAACTTGAAACAAATTGAATCAAACACGAATCAAACTTTAACACTTAAAATCGGTTTTAACTATTTGAGTCTGGCTCATCAACATTTTTCATATCAAACCAAGCTTGAGCCATATAGCTACTTTAAAGCTGACATGAACAAAGTAATCCTCAACTTAGTTTGGACTCATTTGTAACCCAAGATTTGACCGGCAAACCAGCCCACTTGGCTGAGAGTTTGCCGGTGATAAAAGGACCTGATATGATCTTCCCTAGTATACGGAATAATCTCTAAAATAGGCTGCGCATAGCACGACATCTTGCCTGGTATACAACATAATCTCTACTGTAACCGTAACTATAAAATTTCCAAGTAAAAAAAGAGCATTGTGCTTCAACATTCCCCTCTTCGACGACAATTTTGTATTATACAAGCACCCGAACAAAGGATCCCCTTGCTTAACGCTTGTCGGTTGCCGCACCTAGAATGATAATATAATTATGCATTGGACACAAATAGGTTGAGAGTGATCTGAGGAAGCTACCTAATCACGAGAAGTCCACTAATTCTTAGCATTTCCCTCACAAGCCCACTATGGTCTCCAGAAAAGCCTAACTTGCCATCAAGCCCATCATCCTCTCACACTCTTCTCCCCAAGCACATCCAATCCTTAGTACCCCAGCCTTAATTTCCTAACCCTAAATCAAGCCCACATGAAATGAAACAAAACGGGCTAAGAGAGACGAACCAATATTTTCAAACCTTCTTTCTTTACCACTTGGAGGTCTCCCTCCCCTCTTCTCCTCTATAATTCTATTGCCCTCTATTTCTTTCCTTGCCTCTCCCCTTGTATAGTGTATCCAGCCTTCTGTATTTTTTTACATCCATGTTTTCAAGCCAAAGATCTCTCCCTCAACTATCAAGGAAAAAGGATCTTTTGCACATGGGAAAGCTTTAGAAGGTCACACCCATTGCTTATCTACAAGAAAATAAAAATAAATAATAATAATAATAATAAATAAATAAATAAAAGAAAAGCATTTAACCATGATGGGTCTACAATTGATCTTTCTCGAAAATAAAAAACAAATGCTAACGAACATGAGCTCTGCTTAGGGTTCCCCTGGCCTACATTTTTGTGGCCTATATATTATCTGGTTATGGAAATGGAATGCAGTCTCTATCCTTAAAAAATCCTCACGACTTCTCAACTAGAAGGGTCAATGGTTGGCTAGTGTTGTTATAAGATCTCTCAATTAATTAGTCCTTATTTTTTTGTAAAAATTAGTCACGCATATTCTTACAACAGTAAAATACAATATATCCCATTGTTTTTCAAAAAATTAGTCATACATATACTTAAAAGGGTAAGATGCAATATATTAACTGATAAAAATGACACTTATAATGTATAATTTAATTAATTACTTTATAGAAATAACTAGCCCACTGTAAATTTGTACTAATTAGACCAAGTTGTTACGATTTTATTATTTTTAAACCCTCCTATATTATGGATGAAGCATGCTTGATCACTTGAATTTAAATGTTACCTAAATGTAGGATTTTTAAGTGACGAATGTCTTGTTATAGACATAAAGATTTCATGCTTTCTGGAATATTTTCTTCCCAAAAATTCCATGGATATACCCTTTTACGAATGTTTAGATTGTGTCAATGCTACCTAAATATTACAAATCCTCGAGTCACCTAAAATCTTCAATTCATGTTATCATCTTATGATCTTTGAAAATGATAACAAAAAATACTTACATATATTTCTTTCCATCCAAGAGATACAACCCCATCATTAAAGAGATACAACCTGCAAAATAATATCTGCTTGATTGCACACTTTACTTTAATTAATGTAGGAAAACTAAAAGTCGTGTCTTTATGAAAGTTAGGATAAAATTTGTTTAATTATTATATTATATTTTCTTATTCAATTAGATTATATCTGTAAAATTGGTCTGTCTAAAATATCATTAGATGTTTGTAGTCTACATCATTATTTAATTAAAGTTTATTTATAAAATTAGAGTCCATTTTTAATTAATATGAGCCACATCATGCTTAAGCTACTCAATACTAATAAAAGGAGAGCTAAAAATTGAGCTTTATAATTTTTAAAAAATTTAAATTATTATAGTTTATCTTATCTTTTAATTAGAGTCTTTATATAAATTAAATAAGAATACATCTCTAAGATATCTCTATTTTATAATTCAATATATATATATATATATATATATAAAGTAAAGCAAGAGGCAGGAAACCCTTACCTGCGCCAGGATAATTTGGGCCGTCCGATTATAATCGAACGGCCCAGATTTGATAAAAAAAAATTTTCCACCCCCTCCTTCACCGGCGGCCGGGATCCGGCTGCGACCGGGCGGGCGGGGGTGGGCGAGGCGGGGCGAGGGCGGCGTGGGTGGGAGGAGGAGAAGGGGGAGGGCGGCGTTCGGGATCCGGCCGCGGCCGGCCGGGCGTGGGTGGGCGAGGCGGGGCGAGGGCGGCGTGGGTGGGCGGAGGAGAAGGGGGAGGGCGGCATCCGGGATCCGGCCGCGGCCGGGCGGGCGGGGGTGGGCGAGGAGGGGCGAGGGCGGCGTGGGTGGGCGGAGGAGAAGGGAGAGGGCGGCGTGGGTAGGCCGCCCTCTCGCCCTCACCCTCCGCCCACCAGCCCCCATCCGCCCGGCCCGCCTCGCCCCGGCCCGCCTCCCCCGCCCCGCCGCCACCCCGCTCCGCCCACACCCACCGCCCCGCATTCCCCCCCACCCCTGCGCCCCCACCCCTCCCCGCCGGCCACAGCCCTGCCTCCGCCAGAGACAGCCCTGCCCCGCTCGCCCTGCTCCGCTCGGCCCCCACCTCCACTGCCTCCCTCCGCCACCTCCCACCGCCCGCCCAACCCTGCCGACATCATCGCCGTCGTCATCAGCGCCGGAGGAAGGAGTGGGCGACAATGGCGGCGGCGGCGCCGGAAAAAGGATGGGGGTGCCCGATCTGGGCTGTCCTTGTAATCGGATGGCCCAAATTAAATTTAAATTTTTTTTAAATCCTAATTAATCTGGGCCGTCCTTATAATTGGACGGCCCATATTATTTTGGCGCAGGGCGCTACCCTGGCGCAGGGCAGCGCCCCTCATATATATATATATATATATATTTATTTATTTATTTATTTATTTATAAATTGTTTGTCAACGTCTATCTCTTGGACAAGTTGCACACAATGCGGCATCTCGACATTGTTTTACAAATATTGTGAAGGACTACTTTCATGCCCGGAACATTTCCAATATTACTCAAAATCTCCTCGTCATGGTGTTACGAGTGTTTAAAAGTCTAGGTGTTAGATGTTTTGTGATAAAAATACAATCATGCATGATCTAATTTAAGTATAGAGAGGATTTAATCCTCAGTTTATTGTTAATTAGGAGATCGATGACATTAACATATTAAATCGGTGTTACTGTGTGCATTAATATGTTGGAAAAAAGATGTACCGAACTTTATTCTTGCGGTCATCGCTCATATTGTTGATGCATCTGCTTTTATCCTTAACGTTCATGCAAGGAATTAACAGTTCTTCGCTCCTCTTGGGAGTGACGTGGATGGGGATGCCGCGTGTCCACACCGTCGATGATGATCGGCATCCCCATCGGCGTCGCTTCCGGGAAGAACGAAAAGATTTTCTCAGGTAAGAGCTGGTTTCATTAATGCCTAAGAATTTTTTTTTTTTTGCCATTATGGGGATTAACCATAAACATAAACGTTAATACTCATCTCAAAGCTTGCACATGTTCGATTTGCACACACAACAATATCATGATCTTTTCATTCATCAAAATATCTTATTAAAATGTTTTCTAGGCATCTTGAGATGTTCTATATTTTGTAGCTCGGTACGTAGAAGATTAATTATAAATATATCACATATTTATATTCAGATTTTCCCCAAAACATGCACATATATTTATATTACAATGAAAAGATCAATATCGCATGTACAATCGCTTGTATAAAACTAATTTTGTTTTTGATTTTGTACTCACAAGTTTTTATACAATGAGGAAACATGTCTGGTATGTGATTTATTTAATTTGATTATATTATTATGCATGCTTGTGTATCTAATCTAACACCTCCTACCATGTTTAAGCCGATCATGATATTGCCTTGGAAGCTGCTCATGGACTAATTTATTTAGAGCAAAAAATTTTAAATACTATATTCTTTACCATCCAAATTTATAACTTATATTTAGTTCAATAGGGTCGAACCGAATTCAATTTAGATTTTACAATTATAAATGAAATATTTTATTAGATATTGAAAATATTTTTTCATTAATATTTTATTAATTATATATCGGTTAAAATACTGTTGTTTTCAATAAAAAACAAGATTTGGGGGAATTTTTAAACTTAAAAATTAGATTTGAATTAAAAATATAGCTTAAACCGTATTAAATGTAATCAAAGAAGGTACGTAATATACCGAATAAATTGGCCACGCAGGTATTAAAAACTATGCTCATGAGAGCTTTCCATAAGATGGCCTCAATATGGTTAGTTCCTAATAGTGTGTAGGGAATGTTATGGCAGACAGGCTGATTGCTAACTTTGTAAGACATATATTATTGTATGAACTATGACGTTTCTTTCTTTTGTAAGTTGTGGATGCTAAAGGGAAGGGCCTTTTGACGAGGGAAAGAACTTAGACATGTATATGTTGAAGTCAATCCATACCACATGCAATGAGCAGGAGACAGATAATGTGCCCAAGCCTTGGCACCTTCTTCCTGTCTAAAGACGACAAGGGAAGGCAAAGAAGAAAAGACGGCCACAAATGCCACTTTTGTGGATAAAATCCAACATATGTAGGCCTAGCCAACTTGAAAAACCACATGAGAGCACTAGCTCATGAAATGGACCTCACTGAGCATGAAATTGCCCCAATCTACAATTTTATACATTGATGTATACTAATTTGCTGCCACTATGTTGCCGACAAGCTGCCACCAATTACATTTGTTGCTGAAGTAAATATTAAACGATTAGTGTGATAAACCATATAAAATTAGTCATATCAATATATATACCTTCTTATTAGTACGCTAGACATTCCTAAATGTTATGAATTGATCGTTTGTGTAGCCATGACAAAAATTTCCGAATAAATAGCAGTGCTAATTATATATGTTTTAGCCATTTCGGGGAGGAAAACTATAATAAACTTCGGCATATTATTGGTGGGTATGTTTTTTCATGGTTTACAGAAAAAAATGATCTCATTCAAGGTGCCCTCACGGTTTTATAGAAATCAACTATAGAAAATAAAGGATTTATTTTTGGGATGCTAGTTTATTCGGAAAAAATATCACGTTTTAGCTTCTCCATGGTTTATTGTAGAAACAATGACATTTGTCAAGCATTCAATTCAATGTGATTATGAATGATCTACTAAAGGGTGCATTTACAGTTACAAGAACAGCAAACAGTTGGATGAGAATTTAATTGAAGATATGCTTTGAGTTCATGGAAATTAATATAATATATAGTTTGTTTTTTCGGCTCATGGTCTTGCATTGGAAATCGATCTAATTTATACATAGTTTTGATCTTCCCTAAGGGCGAGAATGCCATAGTTTTGACCTGTCATATCAAAGAGTCACCAAGAACTCAAATGGTTAATCAAACGGTGTGGCTGGGTGGGGATTGGCAGCAAATTCTTAAAGACCTACAACCAAAAAAGGGAAAAAAAGGACCCAAAACCAGCAATCACACAGTCACATCTAGTCAATGGCTTCGGTCGTTTTCTCCTCGTTGGGCAGATTGGAGATCGCCGGATGAAGCCAAAACAATGAGGGGCCCTTTTGGCCAAATAATTCATCCCCAAAGATGTGATGTTTGGGTTCGCTTTGGAAAATGAGATTTGGTGTTTACTGTTTAGTGATATATTTTTTTTAAAGAAAACAAATTTATTAAGAACGGTCAGAATACAAGGCTACGTAGTGAGTAGATAGATTGTGGGCTTTACAATTGCGTGCCCTACAAACCCATCTGATATTGGCACGAAGATCACAAAATAAACTTTTACAAACATTAGCTAAAGCATAGTTTTCCGAACATATACATTCATCCTTTCTCACCATAAAATTAACTAGGTTTTGAGAATCAGAAATAAGAAAGGATGGATAAAACATGCATTTGTAGCATAGACTAAGGCCTGTTGGAAGGCCTTCAATTCTGATTCTTCAGCATTTGTTAGCTCCTCCACCTGAGAATAAGATACTATCAGAAGAATCAATGACAAATAGATCCCATGATGCTATATCATTTTTAAATCGTCCGTTGAAGAAGACGAAAACTCTATTCAAGAAGGGTTACTTTCAGTTTGATCAAGCTGACACGGATTAAGAACAGGTCCCTATGATGAGGAATCCATGTTTACCAATGTTGCCATAGAGAAGTCCTTTATTCTGCCATGGATAAGATTATTTCTTGTGATCCAGATTTGTTCAGCCAAGATAAGAATCTTAAGAATAAGGAGAAACCATCTTGAAGATTGTTAAGACGGACACAATAATTAAAGCTCAGATGGTTTATTGAGATGAGTTTTGGTTGGCAGACAGTCCAATGCAATCATCCACCCAAATAACAGAAGTCTTGGAGGAGCTTTAATCTTCCACCATGATTTCCAGTCGACAGCAGTATTGTGGGGATAGTGCCTTCTTTTTAAGAGCAGGTTGTAACAGGATTTAACAGAGAATTTACCGGATCTGGAAGGACACCACATAAGTTTGTCGCTTCTCTTAACGCTAGGAGGGGAGAGATTAACGACAGATTGAGCATCTCCTTGCATAAAGATTCTCTTAATGACAGATGAGTTCTAGGCACCATTGTCATTACTAAGGCTTGAAATTTTGTTAGTAACAATTAATTCGAACCCAGGATTAACTCTAGGAATGAAACGAGGAGCATTCGGGGGGTCATGAGTCCAAGCTGTTAAGTGTTTAAAATATATAATATTTACCCATGTTTTTAATATGATTTTGTACTTCTCAGGTATAAACATTGTTAATTAAGTAATATTTTACTTTATTATTTTAGTTAATTAATATTTTATTATATATGCTTAACTTTAATGTTTTAATGCAGAAAAAGATGAATAAATTAAGCTTTGGATTTGATTGGTCGACACTTCACTCAACGGTGTTCAATGGAGTCGAACAGTTGGAAATTTGAAGGGAAATCATAATTAATTAGAGTACATCAATTTGTGAACATCCTCTTCGAATTCTTGTATTTCCACTTCTATATAAAGTGGGTGGTCATTTGTTGTTATGATATCTCATCTCTTGGCTTCGGAGTGTAGTGGAAGTAGTAGTTTTAGTTTTTGCAATTTCTTTCTCTTTATAATGTTTTTTATTTTTATTCTTTATAATGTTTTCTATTTTTATTATGGAGTAGTCTCATATTTTCGTTCTATAGAAGAATGAAACTTAACATGATTTAATTGAAGCTTTTACTCTTTTATTCAATCGTATTGTTTGAATTATCATATTCTTAATGCTAAGAATATATTGATCCCCTGGTTTAATTAGATTTCAAGAGAAATTAATTAGATATTAGATTTTAAGAGAAATTAATTAGATTAGTCATTGGTAGTTCATCATACGTTCAAAATCGTGTGCGGTAGCAATACCAAACCAAGACGAGTAGTGGGGAGTCTTTTGACTTGTTTGTCGTTGTAGTCGGAAGATATACAACACCGTATGCGATTGTAAGGTAATTCTTAATGCATTATTTTGTTCATTAATTAATTATCAACGTGAGGTAGAAATTGAGGCAAAATAATAAAAGCATGAAGGAGTGGGAGCCACCATGTCGTATAATTATCTTACATCGACAATCCGAGGGAATAAAAGATAAGAGTGAGATATGATGAAGATTAAATTCATATTAAGGGAAATTTGATTCTAGAACGAGTTTTATAATTTTGACTTCGCTTTAAATTTAAAGTTAGTTACTTAGATTTAGTTTTCGCTTCTACATTTAAAGTTATTACTTAGATTTAGTTAAGTTAGTTATTTCTGTTATGCTCCTCATTGATACTCGATTTATCATTATATTACTTGTTTCGACCGTGTATACTTGCATGTCCCTAAAATTATTCGAACACAAGCCGATCCTAACATTCAAGCCATCACCTATTGACCAGCAGTCATTCCCATTAAGCGTAGAGATTCCCTTCTTAATGCTTATCCAAGCAAAGTAGGTCTGAGTTTGAGTATTAGTAGACCATCATCCCTTATTCTTTTCATATTCTGATTTGAGAGTGAGGCTGACAAGAGAAGAAGGGTTCGAAATGCTTCTCCAGGTTATCTTAGATAAAAGATAGACGTCTGATATCAAAGGCCACCTTCTTTCTTAGGATGACAAATATTGTTCCAGGCCATGAGATGACAAAATCTGTGATCTTTCTTACCATACCAAAACTGTGACTGACGATATTAAGCATATCCTTACCGCTTAAGATAAGGATTGGAGTCCCAGCTTCCAATTCTATCAGATAATTTAGACAAATGATTCCAGGTTCATGCTGCTTGTCCTCCATGATTTAGAATGGAAGATAAGATATCCCTTCCCTTCAAAAATTAAATTTATTCCCTTCTTTTCCAGGCTGACCAAAGTTGGCGATTCACGGCATTGACCCTTTTTTTATTTTTTTTGTGTTTTTATTTACAAGGTCAGGCTTTTACGACAAAAAAGGCCTCTAGCAATGTTTGACCCAAAATTAGTTTTTTTATTCTAAGTTCAAGCTGATAAAAACAACAATTAATTCGGTTCGGTTCCACGTCAAATATTATCGGTTAAGAAAGTATCTTTGTCACTTTATCCGGACCTTCCGCTCCTAGTCTATCTAATTAAAGTTGAAAGCTTAATGGTAGGTTGCCATTAAGAAAGCTATGTCATTAAAAACTGTATTTAGATTAATTTAGTAGGTCCTACTATTCAAAAATCTACATAAATAAATAAAATAATAAATAATATAGGAAATTATAAATTTTTTACTCAATCTAATGTTTATAACCTATTCATCTAAATTATTAAAGTAATTATAATTAAAATTAATTTTAAAATATCTATTAACTATTCATTTTTTAAAAAAATCTAAAAATATGTCATAATGATGTTAAAAAAGATAAAATTTTATCAATCCCCCACTTATGTATTCTACTTTTAATGCATATAAATATTATTTTGTGAGACTTACTAAAAAAAGTATAAGTTAGATGTATAGATCATATATAAATTATATGAGGTACAATGCACCTTAATTTTTCTCTTATTTTTATTATATAAATGTAAAAATAGATATAATGATTAAAAATAATTCTCTTTTGCATGCTTGGGTAAGGATGTATAAAATGAACTTGTATACAAGTTTGATGTTATATTATCAAGACATGAAAGTTAACATCAACTAAATTAATGTTATAAATAAAAATTTGTTGTAAGGTCTTGGCTGTAAGCCCCAATCAGCGTATAGGAAATCATCCCTTATTAAATATCTATGATGATAATTTTAAATTTTTGATAATAAATAGATCTTATTAGTAATGGATTTTTAGATGCTGATTAGACAAGTTTTTACTCTTAATGTTATATATACATTGGAAACACTGTGGAGAAACTTGACAAAGTCCAAATAAATATATACATTATTAATTTGAACATTACCTTATTTTTGGTTGTCCAATAAAAAAAGCTTTAATTAATGCCAAAGAAAGGAGGGGTCCACGACGAGTTCAGATTGTATAGTCCGTCGAGCTAGAAAATATTTATTGGTTGGGAGTCCAAAATGTGCTAAGTACCGTTTTTTTATATATTTATTAGATTAGTTAAAAAGAAAGTTTTATAATTCATAATTAATAAATGGTTAAAAACAAGGTACTTGGCAGATTTTTGGCCTATTGAGCAAGAATTTATTTTTCTCGACGGACCATACGATTTAGGCGTGGTCGACGGCCCCACAAAGAGCATTATATCATAAAATAAATCTTAATTACAACGTTCTTTGTTCAGAAACTATGTAAAAGTACTGCCTTCCTTAAAAAAAAGTGTATTATTTTACTACAACAGACTTTTCACACACATCCTAAATCTTCGTTTTTAATTAGTACACTTAACATCGTTTAAGCTTCCCAAAATTGAAATTTTAAATCTTAACAATATTAGCGCGTATTTATTAACTTACAAATCTCCTGCCCTAAAGTTTATTAATGAAGCTTTAATGCTGCTAATAATATTTTCTAGTGATGAAGCTGCCTATTAATTTTGTGGCGGTTATAATTAGAATCTAAAGTCAGTTTTCCAATGTCTTTATTAGCATAAATTATCTAACTCAAATATCTAAAAAACATCATTAGCCTTTCATATCATCCTCAACTTAATGCATCAATATATGATTATTTAATAAAGTAATTCTTTAATCACTTATATTTGAGGATGTTTGTATGTCCTGTTATAATCTTTCTTCTCCAACAAGTGGTCGAAGATAAAAACCTAATATATATATATATATATATATATATATATATATATAGAGGAGGCATTTGCTGTACTGCAGCACAGCCAAGATGGCTGTGCTGCAGTGTTTCAGCCGTTGGATCAAATCCAACGGCTGAAACATGCCCTTATAAAAAAAACGATTTGGGCGGCGCCGCCGGCCGCCGCCTGCGCCGCCGGCCGCCGCCTGCCGCCGCCGCCACCCCCTGCCCCGCCCGTCGCCGGCCCGCCGGGGCGGCGACGTGACCGCCGGGCGACGGGCGGCGGAACTAGCCGCCCCGCATCTTCCCCTGCCGGCCCGCCGCCCCGCCGCCGGGCAACACCACCGCCGCGCGACGCCCCGCCCGCCTCCCCGCCGCGCGGCGCCCCCGACCCTCGTTCCCCGTCCCCCGCCCGCCACCCCGCCGCGCCCCTCGCCGCCACCCAGCCCCGCCCCCTCGGCCCCCGCCCGCCACCCCGACCACCACCCCGCCGCGCCCCTCGCCGCCACCCTGCCCAGCCCCCTCGGCCCCCGTCCGCCACCCCGCCGCGTCCCCCTCGGTCCCCGCCCGCCACCCCGCCGCGCCCCCCTCGGTCCCCGCCCGCCACCCCGCCGCGTCCCCCTCGGTCCCCGCCCGCCACCCCGCCGCGCCCCCTCGGTCCCCGCCCGCCACCCCGCCGCGCCCCCCTCGGCCCTCGCCCGCCACCCCGCCGCGCCCCCTCGGCCCCCGCCCGCCACCCCGCCGCGCCGCGCCGCCCGTCCCCTGTCGCCGGCGCCCGCCCGGCCGTCCCCTGTCGCCGGCGCCCGCCCGGCCGTCGCCGTGGCCGGCGCCGCCGCCGTCGCCGTGGCCGGGCAGACTTCCCGCCCCTCCGCCGTCGCTGCGGCGGCGCCGGCGCCGGCGCCGCCCCCTTTTTTTTTTTTTTTAAGATCTTGGCCGTTGGATGCTAATCCAACGGCCAAGATTGAGCTGCAGCACAGCCAAGATGGCTGTGCTGCAGTACTGGATACTTTTATCCATATATATATATATATATGTATATGTCATACTTTTAGATATTTAATAAATGCACAAATTAATATATAGATATATTTTGAAATTAATAATTTATTATAATTATTTTGATAATTAAGATGATAGGGTTAGATGTACTATTATTACCCTTAATAGTTTTTTTATTTATCTGTGTGGATTTTGAGTTATGAAACCCACGAAATTATTCCAAATGAAAGGTATAAGTTATATAAATTGTAACTCATGTATATAAAACCTTTTTTATATAGTATAATAATGCTTATGTAGCCCACATTGGGCCCATGTACAGTATGTATAACATAGGCCCAATTCAAATTCATCCTATCTACAAATACAGGTGCTAAATGAGCGGAGGGGGCGGAGTTCAACTTGTGTTGAACTCGACTCGAAATCAAACGAGTTTTCAACATATATACTCAAAATCGAGTCAAATATTTTTATGGTATTCGTGTTTGACTCGAGCTCGAATATATTTACACTGTCTAGTTTTGACGAGCTTGAAATCAACTTGTTCATGATCTTATTTAAAATGGTTAGTGTGGATTGAACCCACAACATCCAAGTCTTGGATTTGAAGACTTACCGTCTAAGCTTTCCCACCACCTTGTTATTATATTGTATATAAATATATATATAACTAGTTATAATTATATATATATATATATATATATATATATATATATATACCACCTTAGCCAGTCAAATAATGTTTTTTCTCAAACTTTAATCTAGATCATTCGATTATAAGGATGACCCAAATTTGATAAAATAAAAAATAAAAAATAAAATACCCCCACCATGACCATCATTTAGTACGTAGTTAATAATAACATTTATTTCTAATTTTATATGTATTTTGAGTAGACATGTGATATTATATATATTATTATATTATTTTATCGAGTCGAGTTCGAGTCGAACTATGAATCGATTTCGAGTTATAACTTAGTCGAGTCGAGTCAAACACCGCCTTACTTAAAATCAACTCGTAAAATTCGAGTTCGAGTCGAGCTCAAGATCGAGCATTTAAATGTCGAGTTCGAATTGAGTCGAGTCGAGCCAAAGGCCAAATACTCAAAAGCTGGCTTGCTTAATTAGCAGCCTTATCTACAAACTTTATTTAAAGGTAATTGAGATATTAAAGAAGAAATATGGAGAAAAATTAGGTATAAGGGAGCCGAGAGATTGAAGTAGATATTTAGGGATGAAATAAGGATCAGAAAATCAAAATTTATCAACTATTTGGAGGTCTAAAAATGGAAGCCTCATTTGTGAAGAGGGATGAGCTAGATTAATGATTCAAAGATAGAGTTATAAACGGATTGATTACGGTTCAGTTAATACCATTTATCATGACTATTTATCATTTTAAAAATTTTTTACAATAATTGAGCTATTAATACAATTTTAAAAGTTTTATCAAAAATGAGTTTTTACCATTCTATCGTTGCCTAAATGCTTAACCAATGGTTAAATTTTCACCATTTTATATATCATAAATTAACAATATTAAGTAGATTATAAATTATATATAATTATATAAATTAATTTTCCCCTCACAAAATATAAAATATTCTAACCATTTAAATTATGGTAAACTAAGGTTAAACTAGGAAATAAGTAAGTAAAAAATCTAAATTAATAATCTCAAAGGGAAAGTTCAATTTTCAAATATTTTGAGATTGAAGTTGAGGTAGAAATGAGTTTTGTAGTTATATGTAAAATGACTTAATTTAAATCAGTTAACACAATAAAAAGGGAGTGGTAAAAGCCTTCATCGTTACTATTTATATTTGAAATCGGCTAGATTAAATTAATCGAATTTTTCATCATTTTTTTATATAATTAATAAATATGTTTTTTTTACCACTTTGGTCTTATTTTGGTTTTACCATCCTTCGGGCGAGTTTTAGAGACATAAGTCAACTATTATATCTCAAAGACTAGCAGCTAGAAACTGGGGTAAGGATATCATTATTAAGTTTCACAAGTAGTGAATTTCGGAAGTACCGATTCTTATCAGACGAAGGTTATAAGAACATCTCTAACTGAATTGTATAAATCCTAGTGTCTATTTTATTTGTGACTTCCTTTTTGTAACCTTGGCTCGTTCTACATCTCGATCAATGTTTGGAAACTTATTCACTATTTTTTACTTAGGGTATTTTTGGTTGACATAAAAATAATATAAAAAAACATAAGAAATAAAAATAAAATGAAATAAAAAATTTAAAGATTTCTATTACATGTTTGATTAATAGGAAAGTAAGATAAAAATGAAATAATTCTTTCTCACGTATGTCTCCAAAAAGTTTCTAATTTTTTATTTTTCAAAAGAAAATGTTACTTTTTAAAATTTTTATAAATATTTTTTTTGACTGAAAATAAAATTTTTTTGATTAAATTTCAAGGCATCCAAATACAAGGAATTAATTTTTAACTCATAAATTTTACATTTCTTTCATATAATTTTAAGGTAGCAAAATATACCCTTGGGTAAAAACTACCCAAGCCCCTCTGACCCAAAGGAGACAAGGGGAAAGCAAGACCTTCCACAAAGGAGTGTAAATCTTGGCCACAGTTCCACCACCGATTAGCACTAAATAAGGGTCTTGATAGCTCGGTCAAACTCAAATTTGTTGGATATTTGGGCATGAATTATGAGAAGCACACCTCATTTCAGTTAAATTTTGCTTGAAACTTGATATTATACAGTAATATTTCTTATATTTTACATATGATTATTTTCATAAAGTATTAAAAAGGAATAAATAAAATTATGTATAATAATGACCTTACACATGAACGGATAAGAGTTTTCCTGCGTAAACAAGCTATTTCCCTTATAATTTATGCAAAATTAAATAATTTAATCTTTACAAATAATTTTATCTCAAATTATGTAGAAGAAATTATAAATAAATAAAGATTAAGAAAATCCGACTCCAACTAAAATTAATCTCAGGAGTGACTCCAACTAAAATAAATAAATTAAATATAATAATCATTTGGGGTGCTAATAAAATGAGTCGAGTCGATTCAAGATCAACTATGCTCAAATTCAACTTATTTATTTCGAGTTCAAATTAGCTCAAACTCAAAAAAGGATTGAGTCGAGCCGAACATAGAAATAGCTCAAGCATTATTCATATATATATATATATATATATACACACACATACATTCTTCTGTATAATTCATGATAAAATTAATTATTAAAGTTTAAATAATTTAATTTTGATTCAATTATATCCCAAACAATTTGTTCAAGAACAAAGATATTATATTGCCATGTAAAACTATCATTATAATATAATTTTATTTTTTATTTTTTATGTAAATATTTATATAAAAAATATAAAAATTATTAATGTATGTTATCTAAACTATCGAACTTGGGGTCAGCCGAACGGAATTGTGATCGAACTCATAATTGCTTAATTCAAATCAAATTTTAACTCTAACTAAATCAAAACAGACAAGACGAGGCAAATTTGAGCTCCATCCAAGTGGTAGCACCCTGATAATTATAATTAAACTCAGCACTACTGGTTGGATTGGCTCCATTAGCGCCAATCAATGACAAAGGTGGGGATCGTTGGATGTTTGTTATACCCCGCGTGAAGGCTATGTCCCCTTGCATTGGTGCAGTCCCATCTTCCCCAACCCCACCACAGACAGCACAGCCCCCGGTAGCCCACAATCCATCTTCCCCAGTCAAATCACAAAGGCCACACCCGCGCTCTTACCACTTCCAATTCCAATTCCAATTCCAAAACCAACTAATATTGAATTCAAAGTCATTGGTTTACATTAAAAATGGTTCATGTATAGATCATGCACCATGGGAGGGGTGGACAGAGAGACACTTGAGATGAGAGGGTGGTCCCTCCCAACTCATCCCATGGCTGCCACTCAGAGTTTGACAACCGAAACCTCCCTTCCCTTTCCTTCCAATGCGAGATAAGCCCATCACTCGTTCCCCGCCACCCGCTGCTGTTCCATCGACGTTGCTTTGCTGTCTCTCCTCCCATCTCTCCTTTTTACTAGGTTTTCTCTCACTTCCCTTTATATGTCCACCTTTGTACTGCTCTTGATGCTTATCATTTGGTCGTACCCAAGGAAGAAGGTACATGTATTCTTATCTGAAGAAAGAAGCTTTTGACGATCCAATATCCCTTAGTCTTCTCCCAAGTACATAATTCTACGGTGGTTGGTGATCACTTATGTCCTTGAGGGTGCAGCTTCCTCAGAGTGTTGTTCCAGATCTGAATGTTTCTTGTACCGTTCCATCTTTGGTTTCATTCCCAATGGGGAAAGCAGCCATTTTTGTGAAATGGGTCGTTTTGTTTGAGCCTTGTTTTCCTCGGTAAAGTGGAGGCTGACAGAAGAGAGTGAGCACACACCAGCCATGGCATAAAGAGTATGTCGTACCCGGTGCGTGCTCACTTCTCTTCCTGTCAGCTCCCCTCTCCTTGGATCTAACATTTTATTGTGGATCTCATCTCAAACTTACCTATCTCTTAACTCTTGACTAATTCACTTCGATCTTTTCTTCCATCATTTATTTGTCAACAAATAATATTGCCGAGGGTATTATTCATAGTGCATGTTGCTATTGGTATCATTTATGATCTAGTTCTTTTTCTTTTCAAGCTAGTTTTTGTTTTTATTGTATGAGTCATACCAACTTTGGTCTCAGAGAGGTAGAGTGATTGACACTTGGTGGTTGTTGTTTGGTTGAACTATGTAGGATTTGGTATCCTTTTGGTTGTTTTTCGTCAGGTGCATTCTTTTGCTTTTTTCAAGGTGGTTTCTTATTTTACTTCGAAGGAAGTTCATATATATCCATAGGGTCTTCAAAGCATGAGATATAAGTGTTTGTTGACCTTAT
The DNA here is from genome assembly GCA_033002965.1 of Piper betle. Lineage (NCBI taxonomy): Eukaryota > Viridiplantae > Streptophyta > Magnoliopsida > Piperales > Piperaceae > Piper > Piper betle. The sequence goes on along the minus strand of JAURVB010007848.1, from coordinate 84,116 downwards.
CAAGAAGGTAAAGTTATTTCAGTTCTAAAAGTCCTCGATATTTTCTTTATCTCATGTGTGAAAGTTGATCTAGTTTGTTAACTTGTTTTATGGATTTTAATCTTTGTGATGATAGATGTAACTGAATCTTATGACATGTATGAAGACTTTTTTTGTATTGGCAGATGTTTTGCGAGTTTTTTCTTTTTTGTTATGTCTGTCCTCAAATTACCGGCCCCAGCATAAAAGAATTTATGGCTTTTGGTTGCTGGTTTGTAATTTGCATTTTCACAGCATAAGCAACTTGTAAGATTGAGTTATTAGCTTTCGTTACATGAGAAGATGCAGATCCAACTTCTCCTTATGGTTTATCTTTTTGTTTACTCAAGACAATCAATTTGACCATTATTTTAATACAATCTTTAACGTTATAAATTATGATTTTAATCTTTGTGATGATACATGTAACTGAATCTTATGACATGTATGTATGAAGACTTTTTGTTTTGGCAGATGTTTTGAGAGTTTTTTTTGTTTTGTTATGTCTGTCCTCAAATTACTGGCCCCAGCATAAAAGAATTGGTGGCTTTTGGTTGATGGTTTGTAATTTGCACTTTCACAGCATAAGCAACTTGTAAGTTTGAGTTAATAGCTTTCATTACATGAGAAATAGCAGATCCAACTTCTCCCTATGGTTTTCTTTTTGTTTACTCAAGAAAACCAATTTGACCATTATTTTGTAATAATCTTTAATGTTATAAATTATGATTTTATGATTTTTTTTATTGTATGAGTCATACCAACTTGTCTCAGAGAGGTAGATTGATTGACACTTGGTGGTAGTTGTTTGGTTGAAATATGTAGGATTTGGTATCCTTTTGGTTGTTTTTCGTCAGGTGCTTTCTTTTGCTTTTTTCAAGGTGGTTTCTTATTTCACTTCGAAAGAAGTTCGTGTATATCCATAGACTGGGTCTTCAACGCATGAGATATAAGTGTTTGTTGGCCTTATCAAGAAGGTAAAGTTATTTCAGTTGTAAAAGTCCTCGATATTTTCTTTATCTCATGTGTGAAAGTTGAGCTAGTTTGTAAATTGTTTTATGGATTTTAATCTTTGTGGTGATACATGTAACTGAATCTTATGACATGTATGAAGATTTTTTTGTTTTGGCAGATGTTTTGCGAGTTTTTTTATTTTTTTGTTTTGTTTTGTTTTGTTATGTCTGTCCTCAAATTACCGGCCCCAGCATAAAAGAATTTGTGGCTTTTGGTTGCTGGTTTGTAATTTGCATTTTCACAGCATAAGCAACTTGTAAGTTTGAGTTAATAGCTTTCGTTACATGAGAAGTAGCAAATCCAACTTCTCCTTATGGTTTTCTTTTTGTTTACTCAAGACAATCAATTTGACCATTATTTTGTTATAATCTTTAATGTTATAAATTATGATTTTATGATGTAACTGGGTTTGACTTTGAGATGACCCGGGATGTTGTTGTTATCTACACAGCTCATATTCTTGATCTGATCACAGTTGTTATGAAGGATTGAGGGATTAAATGCCTATCCTCTTGAATGCGGTAATATATTTATATCTTTCCAAACCCTTTTATATATATTCTATTGCCCTCTATAAAAGATATAATCTTTCTTCTAGCTTAATTATTTCATGAATTCAAACTTATTGTAAGCTACAATATCTGCTGTTGTCAGTTGTATTGTTAATTTCATATTATGGATTTTTATAAATGCTAATATATAGTTTTGCTGCACAGGTGTAAAACATAATTTATTTTTTTGGCTTTATTTTTTTATTTTTTACGTCAATGCAATTTAAGATTTTTAATTGATACCTACATGTGGCTACCATTAGCATGCATGGATTGTTTGTATGATCATGCTTTGCCAATCACAAGCCTCGATGAAGGAGTTTGGTTGGCATAAAGGCGGGCATGATCCGGCCGAATGACATAGATCCTAGATAAGGATCCATGTCCCTCACCTCTTTTCCTATACTATTGAAGAAGGTCAAATGACTTCCTTGGTTGCCATTTATTAGAATAGAAATATTCTTTAAGAATATGAACAGTGCTGATGGAAAATGTTGTATTACAGATTTGCAGCCCGTGTATATCTTTCACATTAAGCAGAATTCTATTCTTCTAGGTGTTCTTTGTATGCAGAATGGTGTTTGCTGCTAATCACGAGAAATTTCAAGAGTTGATCTGAGAGACACAGAGTAGTTGCTCGCCTTTACATTATCTCCTCTGGTAAAGATACTGCCACGGTTGGTTCATAAATAAATCTGATGCTTATTTTGATATTTGTGATCAATATTGTCGTTATACTTATTCATTAAGTGATGGTATCTAATCTGTATTGAGCCTTATTTGGGTAAAGCTTTGATTTATTAAACTTGATAGACCATGTATTTTCTTTTACTAATCATCATCAGTCGAGAAATTTTTGTTCCTAATTGATCCTGCATGGTCATGAAGAAACTAGATACATTTTTAGCCTATATATGTTATTAACGATGTCTGTTACACATATTTATAATATTAATGGAGTGGATATTTAGTATTTTTTTCGTTTATTGCTTGTTTACAAATTCAACTTTTAATTTCTTTCTTGAATTCCTGTGTAACTTAAACGTGAATGGGCCAAATTGTTTTATTACTCTGCCTGCAAGAAGATTTTTTCCAGTATAAATATGAGAATGCAAATACCAGAGGCAAGTATGTAATATCATGCTTGGAGCTGAATATTGAACTGGATATATTTGATTGAAGCTTTACCTTATAAGGTTTGGCTCAATTGCAACCCATTTGTGTTAAATAATCAATGCAGGTTACAGTTGGCTCATTTTAATTAGCTATCGAAGTTGGATCATTTCATCAAATTCTTCTCAAAAAAATTTCGGAGCCAAAAAATTAAACATGAACATTAGTTTGGTGAACCTATATATAGTTAAAGAAAATACATTGATATAGAACAAGCTCAATTTACAATATATGTGAATCCAATGTGTGCTTATTAGAATTCTGGTGATGTTATTTAAACCTGCAATTGAGATGAAGTTACATTAGTAGTCATGCAGTTGTGTCATGAGTTTTGATGGAAGAACCTCATTCACTTTCTCATTGATGTATTTACAAAACTTGGGGTTAACATACATTTTGCTACAGAAACATACAAATGGATTCAATTGCATTTAATTAGTTAGTGGCTATATATATAGTATTGGTGAATTATTGTTGGGGATGAGCAATAATCTTTTGCTAGGTGTAATGTCTCTGGAAATATTCCAAAGATAATATCAATCACGAAAATCATGATTCTTGCTTACTTAATATGTTATATGATGATTTTTCGATTTGGAGTTGATTATGATGACTTGAAATTATGCAGATTCTTTAAAATTAATAGAACTTGGTCAAGATGTTTAGTTATAGATTGACTAAGATTGTATATATAGATCTATCCTTATTAAATAATGAGATAGATTATAATAATATGATATCAAATTTTATAAATAATGATCTAATATCTTAGAGATAAACTTGAATTATATATATAGATTCTAATTGAATAAGGAGAGAGATTATAAAGATTTGAATTTTTTTTATATTTGTTATATTTTGATTGACTAAAATCTCTTACATTTCAACAAAGAGCAAATTTTAGTTCTCCTTTTACTAATAAGAGTGATCCGTAGAATTAAAAGTTCATTTCCAGAATGAAGTTGGCATCTAGTATGATTGTATTAATGAGCACTTTAAAATTTTAAGCAAGATTTAAAGATTGATGGCATATATTGAAGATGTTTTGTAAGTTATATAGAACATGGATTTACTGATTCAATGTAATCAATCAAGTGATGTATATGTGTTGATTTAAAGTTTTTTAATGCTATAGAATAGATCAGTTGTACATTTGAGATTTTTATTTTGGTAATAAAATGCAGTAATTTTATGTATAAGTTTACATTTATAAGTTGTTTTCATTTTGGCTCTGGTAATATAGTTCTTTTTTTGTTCGTCTTGAAATAAGTTTTGGGAAAAGATCTTGGATAGCCCCCTTAGAAACTTCCCATGCAGTATCTGTCACGTCCATGTTTTTGAACATTTTCAATATTATATCTCATTTGCATGTTCCACTAGGTTGCCACATTTTCATTTTTAATCCCCAATTTAGTTCCACCAAGTAATATATATTAATTGGGTGAGATTGTTGGAATATTTTTCAGTTCAAGATTTTATATTTGGTTTGATTTGTTTTGGTTATGGTTCGGTTGTGGTTCGTCTTTTGGTCTGATTTGGTTTTGATGTTGGTTTGAGTTTTGACATTTATTGGTGTGCTTTAGGCCGTTGTGGGCTGACTTTGAGCGTATGTTGGCCCAATTGGTTCGGCATTTGGTTTTGGTTTTTAATTTTATTTAATATAGAGTTTACGGCCGTTTTCGGATTCAAAACTGTATTATTTACGAATGGATAGAAAGCAGGTTAAAAGCTTGAACAGATCATGATCTCTAAGTCCCATATCTCCCCCCCACCCCGCACACTTTCTTTCTACCTTCAAAATTAGTAATACGCATATTATAACTAAAAGCTTCCACCTAAGTAGTAACTCACTTTTGATTACCGCTTGTTCGAGAAGGAACAAAAAACTTGTGTGTGCTCAAGGGTTGTAAACCAAAATATGTAAATAGCAAAGTGGTTTGTTTTTGTAACATGGTTTCTTCTGATGATGGCAACCATGTATATAACACCATGCATGTTATACAAGAACTGGAATAGGCGATTGCAAATCTTTTTTCAGGTTTCGTATAAGTTGCTTTGCATTGGAAACAAACACTGGCCGCGCGCATGGTTTATCTCTTTAGGGATTAGACCGTAAAACTATGGAAGTTGTTTGTAGTTGAGTAGTAGATTACCACTTACCAATAGTTCGTTTTATTGGGGGGTGTGATCTTTGGGCAATGTGCAAGGTTGTGTAAGCTGGTCAATGCAACAGGTGAATACAAAACAAGCTGCTGCTGCTGCTACAATTATGGTGTCGACCATTATTGTTGTTTTGCCATGGCAGTGGTCTTGCTAGTCAAGATGTGCTGCAGCTACCCTTTTCGATGGTTGCACCAGCTCTGGCCTGTACACTGTTATCAATTGCTTCCTCCAAAGTAGATAGGTCCACTGTTTGGAGCACCGGGCAGTGGGTAGAGTGCTTTTAGATTACTATAATTTTGTATAATGAGTAGGGTTTTGGAAAGAAAAACAGATTGCAATATAGGGACAAGTGCTATCCGATCTTTTTGGTTTGAGAAAATGAACTCTTTGTTCTGTAAGTTACATTTAGATCAAGGCTTGTTCCTTCTTCTTTCTTTTCTTTTCCTTTGTTTTTTTTAAATGTTCCTTCTTCCAAGGGAGCTCAGACTTTTGAGCATGGGGCTTTGACGAGGCCAAAGTGGGCTTGAGCTGTGCAAGTTCATGCTGTTTATTTTTCTCTATTTTATAAGAAACAGTTGTGGTACTCTAGTGTCTATTTAGTGTAAAACCTTGCATTTAACAAGGCTATAATACCAATAAGATGATGAGTTGTAAGTGCTTATTTATACATGGATAAAAACTATAGTATGCTTCCATGTAACATACATATGTTGGTCTTATAATTAATTTACATTAGTTACATTAATACATCAGCAGATAAGTTGATTAATGGTTTTGTCATTTGTGTGGAGGGGTTTTGTGATTTTTAAATCATTAGGTGGAAATTGGAATTAGTGTCTTTTTTTTGTTGCTGGTGGTTGTATGCTTTCATGGCCTAGTTTGGAAAAATTGTAGGTGATAAAATGAGGCTAATTGTATTCAGTAAAAAGGTTTGATATTCTTGAGAATTTAAGTTAATTCAACGTGAAAGTACACAGGATAAGGTTATATGCATAGTATTAAAACTGTATTTTTTTACTCAAAAAATTCTTTGAGTCAACTTTATTTTACGGTTTTTCAAGTCTATTGATAGATTTTGTGATTAACTCTCTATAAACAATTATCAAAATATATTCTTTTAAATTTTTTTATTATATAAAATAATATAAATCAAATATATATATAATTTTAAGGGTCAAATAAGCAATGTGTTAAAGTCATATATACCATTTTATTTGACATTAAGTTGAAAAATAATATAAATGAAACTGAGTCAGTTTGGAGTAAAAATGACACTAAATCAGTTTGGAGTTGACTTTGCTTTATAATTTACCAAATAGAGTTTAAATTTTGAGTTTTTCAACTATTGTTACATGATAATTTTTTTAGAAAAATTAAAAATAAGAAGAAAAATAGGTTTTTTACATTGCCATATGGGAAATTTGAAAATTTATATATGATCTTTGTGAATTATTATTCATCAATATGGATGAATTCCCAGAAATTACTGGCAATATTGATTGTGCAATATTTTGGTTTTGGATGAGGACGAATGATGCGTTTCACTGATATAACTATGTGATTATCCTACATATATGATAATTATATGACTACGAAGAATATGAATCTTCAACCCTCCACTATGACTTTGGGATGATATGTTATTGGGCATATGAATTGGGGTATTACTTATTAAACTATTCCAACTCTACTTGTGAGGGGTGGCCGTCTGGTCAGGTTTGGGTACCTGTATAACCCAACTCAACCAAACCCTAATGGTTGGGGTTTGTATCCATAGAATAGGGTTTGGTTTTAGGCAACTAGGTACTCATTTTATAACTATCGAGTTTGGTTTCAAGTACGGGGTTAGGTACCCGGTATTAATAATACAGAATTTTAAAACTATATTTTTTATATGATTTGTCATAAAAATATGTTTGTTTATATATAAAATAATATCTATTTAATTATATTTATTTTAATATTAGCCTAATTAATCTTCTTACATTTTTGAATAATTAGTTTTAATTGATTTTTTATATTATTATATAAATTCAAAATTTAAATTATAATCAAGTTAAAATAGTCGGGTTTGGGTTTGCTAAATGATAAATAATCGGATGTAGGTTCAAATGGTGAAAATTTAAATAGTAAATAATTGGGTTAAGTATAAAAAATTAAGGTAATTGGCGGGTTTGGTTTAGCAAATACTCGACCGATTGGTACCGCCCTATTTGTGGCAATATCAGGGTGTTTTCAGAAACTCCCTAGGCCAATATCAACTTTTAAACCAATGCTTCTTGATCATTTTGTGCCATGAAACCTATCTAGAAGATGGGCTCTGGTGAGGTAATGAATTGGGCTGGACCCTAAATAACAAGTACGAAGGTGGGCCAGAGTTCATATTTGTGTCAAACCAAGATGCCAATCCCTCATTTCCTCACCCCTTTGAATCTATACTTTATTTCTTTTTCTTTTGCCTTGTCCAAATAAAAAGACACTAGTCTAAGGCTTTAAGGTTATAAATGACAAAATTTTGACGATCTAACATTTTCTTAACGTCAATCCTCCTACTTTACCCGAAATTGTAACCGAAATGAGCAATAGTCTTCTAAATATGAGAAATTATCGCGTGGAATGTTATCGAGGTCGAAGAATTACCTCCAGCTCTTGCTTCCTCACATGAATCTTTTTGATAAGTTAACAAAAATTAAGCTTATATCAATTTGTGTTATAGAGGTTTATATAAGCTAAATCTCTAGATGTGAAGTAACTTTCTCGAGGACAAATCATGTGTATCCTTTTAGTTTTGGCGATCCCTTCGTAAAGATAAAATATAATTTCAAAGTCATCATCATACGTCTACTAAAGAAAGAACGCTTTGGTGAGAATTGCCGAACAGCTGTGTGGAACTTATCTGATGCGAGTTTTCTTTTCATTTTTTAATGTTATCGCTATTGGTTACTCATCTTATAAAGATGACGCTATGATCTCTTTCTTGTGTGGACATATCTGTATGGCTAATGATCTACTATTATACAATATTTATGGAAGTTTTCATCATTCATTCATTATCTTTAAAATAAATCTCAACGCGTAAAGATGGTGCATTGGCGTTTGTTGGCAACCGGGGAAGATGTCGCAACTTATACAATTGGTAAGTTTTAATTTTAATTATATATATATATATATTAAATAATAAAATATTATATAATAATTTGAGATTTTTAATAACTATGCAATAACAATGGAAAAACTCGTTATTTTTTGCTATGCATTGTTGGCTCCTACTTTGTCGATTTAACTTGCTTGATTAACATGAGTTGCAGACTTGTTTATTCCCGAATGCAGCCGACGTTGCAAACGTTGACAAGTAAAACTGACAAACAAGAGCGCTACGCATGTCTATTCCCGGTAAAAGAAAAAGGTCGACGAAGGATGTCGATGTGGCGAGTGAGACGAGCAATCAAGGTGAATCCTCTCAACACTCGACGTGATTGAAGCACTGTATATACAGAATCGATTTTGGCCACGCCCTGGAGTGGCGCCACGTCCCCAACTGTCGATGACCCCGCCGAATGACGATGGGGACACTTGGCGTCCCCAACAGCGGCGTGTTTGGAGGAGCCAAAATTTTTTCTTGTACATAATAGTGACACTAGCTGCTTCATGTTCGCTCAGCTCGATTTTAACGCTTACCGCAATTACCCACATCACAGAGCTTTTATAAAAGAAGGAAATTTTTTAAAAAAATTACCAAGAGTATCAGACATAATTACTTAAAAAGAAAAGTTTCTAATAATGAAAAAACTATGCTCCGGGTCATGTGTTTTAACAAAGAAAACTAAATGTACCCATTTATTTAAAATAGGTCCAACCCAACCCTAATCCACTTTTATTAAAAAGCATAACACCATTATTTGCTGGTAATAGTCTTAGGCCGACCAGATCCCTGTTGTCCTAGGCTGCGAATTGGTTGCTCAGACGTTAGGGGGTCCGTTGGGTATGCAGCAAGATATGGCGCCTCAGGCCGTGGGGCTACCCAATTGGGTTGTGCCAATGCCAAGGCAGTCAGATTTAGTTGTCGCATGGGAGGCGGTATTTAGGGTCTAGCCGCCCTGACTTTCGTGGACGGAGCAACTAGCTGATCCGACGAGGGTGCCATGAGCCAGCCTTACTTTTTTGTTAAAAAAAAGAATATTTTTTTATAAACAAAGCCAAATCGGCACTTAAGTGAGGTTATTTAAGACAAATTTTACGTTTATTTTCTGATAATTATACCCGATTCTCCCAAGTAATTTTTAAAAAAGTATTTTTCCTTTCTTATATTCGTTGTGAAATAAATCAATCTTCTCCCATGTTCAGTTATTCACTGACTTGTCAACGAGTTGTTGGACAAAACAGGTGGGCCAAAGCCCACAATCCTCACCAGGGCATGAAATTGATTGTCCACCAATCACGGCCAAATACCGTCTCAATAATGTAACAGATAACACAATTATGCAAGTATAGTCCCATGTATGATGTGTCCACCCCATTTTAAAAGCATTCTCACAAGCAATCAGGTGCTTTCCTTCGGCTCATTTTGTCCACCAGAAAAGATGGATAAAAAGCAAGAGGCCAACCTTTCATCTTCATAGCTCACCATCATGGGACCCATGAAATTTTCATAGAAGAAATTTAGATAAAGAATTGGAGGACAAAAACAAAAAGAAGTCTGGATGCGCTGTACAAGCATAGAAGGATCAATGAACTGTGTGGAAGAACCTCGAGTATATTAATGCGCAACATTTACAGGAATTGAGCTAGTTGAACATGAAACAAGTAAAGACATATAATACGGCAAATATGTTTGGCGATATGCCAACTCCTTCAACAATATATATATATATATATAGGAAAAAAAGTTTCTGTTTTGCAGCACAGGCAACTTGCCTGTGCTACAATTTTTTTCAGCTGTTGGATTCAATCCAACGGTTGACAGTTGAAACAAAAAATAAAAACAGAGGGAGTTGGATTCAGCCCTTTGTTTCCCGACGGGAATCGGGCTGGCGGGGTGACGCGGGGGGGAAGGGGGTGGTGGAGGGTGGCCGGGGCGGCGCCGAGGTGAGGCGGCGGGGTCGGCGGCTGGGTGGGGGCGCAGACGGGGTGAGTGCGACGGGGCGGCTGGAGGGTGGGGCGGGGGCTGAAGGGGTGAGCCGGAGGAGGCAGCCGGGGCGGCGCTGTGGTGAGGCAGGGTGAGCGCGACAGGGTGGGTCGGGGGTGGCCCGGGCGGCGACGGGGTGGGGCGGGGGCGGACGGGGTGAGCGGAGGGGGGGGGTGCATCGCCGCGGCCGGGGTGGCAACGGGGTGGGGCAGGGGCAGAAGGGGTGAGCCGGGGGCAGCCAGGGCGGCGCTGTGGTGAGGCGGGGCGAGTGCACCGGCGGTGGGGTGGGCGGCAAACAGGGAAAAAACAGGGGAGGGTAGTTTCGTGATAAAAAATTGACTCGATCCCGATTCGAGTAAATATTACGAAATAAATTTTAAAAAAATAAAATAATTTTTTAATAAAAACTTGGCTCGATCCCGACTCGAGTCAATATTACGAAATAATTTTAAAAAAATAAAATAATTTTATAATAAAAACTTTATTCGATCACAACTCAAGTCAATATTACGAAATAATTTTTTTAAAAAAATAAAATAATTTCATAATAAATTTTTTTAAAAAATAAAAACTTTACTCGATCCTGACTCGAGTCAATATTACGAAATAAATTTTAAAAAATAAAATAATTTTGTAATAAAAACTTGAGTCAATCCTCAAGTCAATTATTATGAAATTATTTTATTTTTTAAAAAAATATTTCATAAAATTGACTCGAGTGAGGATCGAACCAAGTTTTTATTATGAAATTATTTTATTTTTTTAAAATTTATTTCATAAAATTGACTTAAGTGAGTGAGTGAGGATCAAATCAATTTTATGAAATAAATTTTAAAAAAATAAAATAATTTCATAATAAAAACTTGGTTCGATCCTCACTCGAGTCAATTTTATGAAATAATTTTTTTAAAAAATAAAATAGTTTCATAATAATTGACTCGAGGATTGACTCAAGTTTTTATTACAAAATTATTTTATTTTTTTAAAATTTATTTCGTAATAATGACTCGAGTCAGGATCGAGTAAAGTTTTTATTTTTTAAAAAAATTATTATGACATTATTTTATTTTTTAAAAAATTTATTTCGTAATATTGACTTAAGTTGTGATCGAATCAAGTTTTTATTATAAAATTATTTTATTTTTTTAAATTTATTTCGTAATATTAACTCGAGTCGGGATCGAGCCAAGTTTTTATTACAAAATTATTTTATTTTTTTAAAATTTATTTCGTAATATTTACTCGAGTCGGGATCGAGTCAATTTTTTATTACGAAACTACCCTCCCCTATTTTTTCCCCTGTTTGCCGCCCCACCCCACCGCCGGTGAACTCGCCCCGCCTCACCACAGCGCCGCCCGGCTGCCCCGACTCACCCCTTCCGCCCCTGCCCCACCCCGTCGCCACCCAGGCCGCGGGGATGCCCCCCCTCCGCTCACCCCGTCCGCCCCGCCCCGCCCCACCCCGTCGCCGCCCGGGCCACCCCCAACCCACCTTGTCGCCGCCCCGTCGTGCTCACCCCGCCTCACCACAGCGCCGCCCCGACTGCCTCCTCCGGCTCACCCCTTCCGCCCCTCCCCACCCTCCAGCCGCCCCGTCGCACTCACCCCGTCTGCGCCCCACCCAGCCGCCGACCCCGCCGCCTCACCCCGGCGCTGCCCCGGCCACCCTCCACCACCCCCTCCCCCCCCGCCTCACCCCGGCGGAGTCCCCCGCGTCACCCCGCCGGCCCGCTTCCCGTCGGGAAACAAAGGGCTGAATCCAACTCCCTCTGTTTTTGTTTTTTTCAGCCGTTGGATTGAATCCAACGACTGAAATAAATTCGAGCACAGGTAAGGAGCTTGTGCTCAAGCACAGGCTCCCTGTCCTCATATATATATATATATATAAAGAAGCACATTAGTCCCCAAACCGACTAAATTCGAAGCAGTTCTTCCCCAAAATTAAAATTTCTGCAGTTTTCTGATTCTCGATTTATTTACAAAAATAGATGTCCAATGCTCTTCAACACGAAAGTCAGGGTCCACTAGGGGATCTACATGTGATATGCCACTCCCATGTAGAATAAGTCACTCCCTCAGTATCCATGCATTTCCACATCTTATGCCCAAGCAAAAAATGAGAATTACGTCCCACACAGATGGCAGTTAGCCATCAAAAATTTCTTATTTATGATTATATATATTTTTATGAAATCGATAATTTTGACCATAATTTTAAATATTGCATTGTATTATATCTGGTATATCGCATATTGCCTTCAAATCTAGTATTGTTTAAGCATTTGTATCAATTTAATTCGTACCCAATTTTTTAATCTAAAGTTTTCATAAAGTCTGACCTTTTTTGTTAAAAATTATGGTATTTTATTCCATATTTAATAAAAAATTGATCACAAAATACATTTTAAATACTTAATATAAAATATTTTACTAGTAATTACATAATCTAGTTCAACCAAATTAAGTAAGATATCACGTTATAAGTTACCGGATAAATTTTAATTTTATACGTAAACTTTCGTTGAGATAGATTGTAATAATTTAATATCTTAGAGATAAGGTATAATCAACTTTAAAAATATATCTTATTTAAATAAAAAAATGATTATAGTTATTTAATTTTTTATTATATTTTTTCCAAGATAATTAAAAAGACTTTTATTAGTAAAAAGTTACAAATTAAAGTTAGCTGTGAAATTGTGACTTTATAATGTGAAATGTATTTTATTTTTTTAAATTGAGGTTAACAAAATTCAAACTCATAATATAAAGTATTTTATTTATTTTTTATTTTTTATTTTGTATTTTAATTATTCCCTTGTATTAATGAAAATAGAGACTAATATAAATCCAACGGGTGGAATATTTAAAAGAGTGGGATTTGGCTCCTCCTGGCTCCACCGTGGATCATCGCGGGAAGCGTCTCCATCGGCGTGAGGAGCCAAAAATTTTTCTATTTAAAATTACGTTGCGCCTCGTTTGCAGCAGCAGCTTAAACGGCGCGAAGATGGAGAAGGTAAAACAAGCTCATCAAAAAAACATTCTTCGGCAGTTACTGTCATCATTTGAGGCCTTCAAAAAGTGCTGTACAGGTAAATAGATACATCCTTTCATTTCCGAACAGGTGGGATCCTAAACAAAATCTAACAATTTGAAGAGCTAAGAAAACATCAAAATTACACTAGTAATCAGCACCTAGCTTGCAATCCCAATTAACCATTTGGAACTATGAACACCATTCTTCTTTTCATCACATACATTAATTTTCACACAATCAATCTGGTCATTCAATTCTTTGGGAAGGGAAGCAGGTGGATGGATTGGCAAAGAGGAAGACAACATATACTACTCACCTGCATTGTCACTGCAAACAGGGTCACCCTGCCATGTCCACACTATATCCTTGAGCGCCGGCCGGACTTCTTGGTGGCAAAACCTGGCGTACTCAAGCGTGTCGCCGGCGGACTTGGAGAACTCCACCACGGCCACCTCCGGCGCGGCCTCGAACACCTCCGCCGTCACCTCCAACCTCCCCTTCCTTCCCTCCACCTCCCCCTGCAACCTCACCTTGAAGTCCTTCACCTTCACCACCCTGTACTTGAGCCCCCGCGCCATCCCTTCCAGCCTCGCCATGATCGCCGGCGCCGAGCACCGGGACGTGAACATCGACCCCGCCCTCCTTTGCTCTCGAACAGGCTCGACAGATCGAACCCCGTCGACATAGAAGAGATGAGCTCGAACGCGTTGAAAAAGCCGGCGATGCCTTCCGATCCTCCTCTTTATTGTCATAAGCATTATTATTGACAGCGGCGGCGGCGGCGGCGGCGGCGATGGCGTCTTCGCCGGCGAAGGGGGCGGCGGAGAAGGAAGGGGGCGCGTGAACCCGCGTTTGAACCACGGCACCTCCATGATGGAGGATATGCTCATCCGCTTCGCCGGGTCGGCGACAAGGAGCTTCGACACCAGGCAGCGAGATTCGTGGGAGAACCACGGCGGGTACTCGAACTCTGCCTTGAACACCTTCCGGTACATCTTCATCAGATTCTCCTCTTGGAAGGGGAGGAATCCGGCAAGGAGGACGAAGAGGATGACGCCGCAAGACCATATGTCGGCCTTGGCGCCGTCGTACCCTTCTTCCTCAGCACCTCCGGCGCGACGTACGCCGGGGTGCCGCACTGCGTGTGGAGAAGGCCGTCGTGCCGGAGCTGCTCCGGCAGGGCGGACAGCCCGAAGTCAGATACTTTAAGGTCTTCGTTCTCATCCAATAGGAGGTTCTCGGGCTTGAGATCCCGGTGGGAAACCCCGCGGCTATGGCAGTAGTCGACGGCGGAGATGAGCTGTTGGAAGTACTTCCTCGCGGCGTCTTCCCGGAGCTTACCGCGGGCGACCTTGGCGAAGAGTTCGCCGCCGCGGACATACTCCATGGCACAGAACACCTTGGTCTTGGTAGCCATCACCTCCTTGAGCTCCACCACGTTGGGGTGGCGGACCAGGCGCATCACCGAGATCTCCCTTTGATTTGATCCATCAACCCTTCTCTCATGACGTGCTCCTTGTTGATGACTTTAATGGCAACCGGTTCATGGGTGCGAAGATCTTTGGCGTAGTAGACCTTGGCGAACGTCCCCTGCCCAAGAAGTCGACCCATCTCATACTTCCCAAACAGCATGCTCCGCACACAATCCTTCTCCTCTTCCATTCTCATTGATTGATTTCAATCAATCTCTGCTGCTTTTGGTGGTGCTCTCTTCTCTATGAACGAGCCATTGGTTGCTCTTGAGCATTGGAGCATGTTGTGTTTGAACTTTGAAGTGGAGGTGTAGGGGTTTGCAATGGGAGGAGCACCTGGTTTGGGGAAGGGAGGAGAACATGGGATTGGGATGGAAGCCCATAGGTTGAAAAGTTTAAAAGGGAATATCTATATTTATGAAAAGGGGCCGAGGACGAGGGAGGAGATGGCGACATGTTGTATGGACAAATGTCTTAGTTCAACTTGTGAAGGGGTTGAGCTCTGGAAGGTCCCTGCTTGGGCGTGGCTGTCCACTGTATGTTGTGGGTACGCAGGAGCTTCTTTGCTAGTTAGTTTATTCGGTTAGTGTTTTGGTGGTGTGGAACGGAGGCCAAGAAGTTGAGAGTGAATGGCATTTTCTGAGATTTCTTGATGGCAGCAAGAAGAAGATGGAGAAGTAAGGGGACATTTGACAAAGGATCCTTTTTAACTGAATCAATGTTCTATTTTGGCATTGGCATAGGATATTTAAATTGAATAAATGTTATATTTTATGTTATGTACACTATCTAATATTTAATTATAAATTTGCGCTCTTGTAGATAGCACTTTTTTTTTTGAAAAAGGTGCAATCCTTGGTGTGTAACTTTTAGGAAGGTTACTTCTTTTCCTTCTACTGGCTGCATTCAGAATTTCCAATTTTTTTATGGGATATGTTTCTTTTTTTGTTTTACTTCTCAAAATGATTAGTTTTAATTTACGGTCGGATGAATGAACCTCTGAGAGCTCCTGTGAGAGTTAGTTTGACTGCCTTAACAATGGCGTGGCGTAATATTCCTGGATGTTAATGAACACATCCAAGGGTTATGTTGTTTTCCATCTAAAAATTTTTAATAAATTTTGATTTTATTTCATGGGGATTACCCTATTACCTTTATCACCTATGGTTTATTAAAAGAAGAATAAACATTGTGGCATGTCGTTTAGATCGGTTTATCATTTTTTTAATCACAGTTGACTGTTTCTGTGCATTTCATAGCATACAACTTTTTAAGTTTATCCATTTAAGGATAAACATTTTGGTCGTTCGCGTTCAATTAATTTTGAAAAATGTTCTTTAATGTAGCCTTAATTTTGGAGCGACGTGCAAAAAGTCAAAATGTATGCTTGAGAGTTTTGGTCTGGTTACTTCGATTGGTTTAAAATTAGATGTGTGCCCAATGGGAACCGAAACTAAGATGGAACATTTTGGTAGAAATTAGAATGAATTGTAGATGCTCTGCCCAATTGTTAAGGACTGTGATAATTGAGCGCTACCAGAATTGATTTTCTATTTTCACGAGGAAACTTGCAAAAAGTAGGGGAAGATGAACATCATTGGGTCCAAATGTCCACATATCTGTGCTACCAGCCAAAATTTTCATTTTTTTTTTGGGCGGGGGAGAGGGAGATTTAACAAAATTTCGAAAATATTATAAAAAATTATGAAATTAGCAGAATGTTTTTGGAAACTATTAGCGGCCAACCCACCAGTAGGGATGTGCACATTCCAGTCTAAATGAAAATAATTGACGGAACCAAACTTAATTACTAATCAACTTCGGTTTGGTTATTTTTAAATTTTGTTTGGTTTGGTTTTAATTTAAATAAATGTATTAAGTATGGAAAATTTTGGTTTGAAATTGAACCAAAATCTACCGAAAATCAGAAAAAAATAAAAAAACTTAATATTTATGTCTTATATGGGTATATTAGTAATTTTCTTATTTATAATTCATTTGAGATGTTTAAACTTTTGGATATGAGTACAATGATTAAATCATGTTATAATTTTTTTGTGTACGATAAAAAGAATAATTAATTTTAATAATTTAGACTTTAAATAAATTTAACTAATCCAAACTAAAATAAAATATTTTTGGTTTGGTTTGATTTGGTTCTATTTGGAGAGAAGTTCCGGTTCTATTCACTGTGAAATTTTAGCGGCCGAACCCAATTTCGAAAATTGGGGTTCGATCTTAATGCTCTACCCCCAACAGAGGAGATTCGGGTTTGCATCTTTGAGAGCCAGCACCTCTCAATCAGGGCAAGGGCAAGCAGCCACAAATGAAAATTTTTAGCTACGCCGGGTAAACTATCATATGAGAGAGCTTTAATAAGATGCCGCCTAATTGAGGTTAAAGAGCAGCTGCCATAGTTTGCGGTAAACTTGACCAAATTGTGTGGTTCTTAAAGGTGCAACCATCGGAAGTACTTAAAAAGTTTTACACCATTAGCAGACTGCAAATGTACCTGTAGAGGCTCCCATAGGTGCGCGGCCAAGTAAAAAGTTGGACCATAGAAGGTCGGTAATAACCGTTTTAAGAGGGTGGTTAAGAAAGTGTAAGACTCGTGGACTAAAAAAGTGTCAAAGTACAAAAGAAAATATTTTTACCAGAAAAGTGAAAAAAATTATGATATTCACAATAGCAAAGTATAATTATTATAATAACGAGAGTGCCTTTTAAGTAAACTTTGGTTTAAAATAAATAATAAATAAACCAACCCCAGATTTAAATGTAAACAAAGTTGACCCAACCTAATCTTTTTAAAAAATAATTATTTTGAAAAAATATTGGCACACAGGGTGATGAGACTCTATATGAAAGAGTTAGTAGCCAAGTTTGGTCGGCTTTCGAGGTGTGAGCCAATGAAAATCCAACCGTTTTGTGGTAAAATATGGCTCCTAAGTGTAACTAGATTACCTGCCTTAAGGCTAGATCTAACCACTCCAAAGCAAGCTTGATCAGTCATCTTGAGCATAAAGTCATTTTTTTAATATAATTAATTTCTCTAACCGAATCAAACCCTTACTTAATTGGATGGGGGTATTTAAGCCAATTCAAAAACTTTCCCTTTTTAAGGTAACTAAATCAGATTTGCCATTTGAGAGTAAGATAAAAGAATTTTTCTCTTTTCTGCTAAGTAGAATTTTTTTTTCTAAAGCAACTGGATCGAGTAAAACGGTCACTTAAATCTTGTAATTTAAACAAAGGAGACACATCCAGAACAAAAATTACAAAAGGAGGAAACAGTAAAGTACGTGATCCTCAATTTTTGGAACCATTTATTGAGATATATGATAATGCTAATGTTTTTTTAATTTCTATAAAATGTCTCAACAATATAAGACAACAATTTTATACATATTATATCATCTTGAAACATGTATCAGATCAAATCGAAACGTACACACTTCTGACTTCTACAGTCATCTTGTGCATGGAAACAGTTCCCACTGAATGACGTCTTGATGGAAGACAGAACAAAAGGTCGAAACCTTAAACAAAGGACTATAATATGCCAAACCTAGATCACAAATTTGTAACTAATATATATCCATTGTCGTATAATGTGGTAGGGTCTTCCACTTAAAACCACCTTTTTCTTCTTTTTTAATGTATCGAGGAGACATATTCGAAGACGTACTTAAGTTTTTAACCACTATCAAGATTTGAGATTAAATAAACTAGCCTGGTGTGCTAATTCTGTGGAATTAGGGTCTCTATGATATCATTTTGCAGACATGTCCATTCATTTTTTAAACTCAATACAGCGCATTGTAATGACTTGAATGATCAAAACAAGAAGTTGGTGACGCTTTAGCATTAATCAACCAAAATGTACATATATAAATTCTATTTAAATGTCAAGTGGGTTGGATTAGCATCTTTATTCCTGCAATGCGCATAGAGTTTTTGTACTTGGACATGTTTTCTGGACGGCACCACATCGGATATTACGAGAAACATTTAATTATACGCAGGTAGGTTCTAATCACATTAATCGTTAAAAAATGTTGTTCTTGGAGGTAGGCGCAACCTGGAAATATATATATATAGAAAGAATGTTGTACTACAGTATAACCATCTTGGCTATGCTGCAGTATTCCAGTCGTTGGATTTAATCCAACGGATGGATAAAAAAACTAAAAAAAGCTAGGTGGCATCGCCGCCCCCTCTGCCGACGCGTCGCCGCCACCCCGGCCGACGCGTCGCCGCCACCCCGGCCGACGCGTCGCCGCCACCCCGGCCGACGCGTCGCCGCCACCCCGGCCGACATGACGCCACCCCCGCTCTCGCCCGTCGGCCGCCGCCGGCTGACGGGGCGGCGGATCTAGCTGCCCAGCCTCTTCCCTTGCCGGCCCGCCGCCCTGCTCGGCCAGGTGACACCACCCCCACCCACGTCGTAGGCCGCCGCCCTGTTGCCGCGCCCTCCCGAAGCCGGGGTCAGCCGCGGCGGTGCACTCCTGCGGCCCACCTCCCCGCCCGCCCTCCACCGCGGCAACAGGCGCCCAACCACGCACCCCCACCCTACCGTACCCGCCCTCGGCCCCTGGCCCGCCACCCCGCGCGTGCCGCGCCTCCCACATGGTGACCTGCGACCACCTTGCCGCCGCCCCCGGACCAACCCCACCCCGTCGCCGCCCCCGGCCGTCGCCATGGCCGAGCACCCTCCCGGCCCTCCGCCGTCGTCGTTGCGGGGCGCCGGCGGCCCCCCTCATCATTTTTTTCTAACTTGGCCGGTTTGGATGCTAATCCAACGGCCACGATCAAACTCCAGTATAGGCAAGCTGTCTCATGTTGGAGTACAATAAACTTATTTCCATATATATATATATATATATTGACATCACTTCTCATTCAACTGTTACAAACTTTGTGTCCAGAGTTTGTCCATATCATTATCAAATAAGAAACTGTTTGGTATCATAAAAGAGAAAAAGAAAAACAACAGAACTATTTGCCGTAGACGGCCTACGACGAGAAGATATTGTTTTAGATGAGTTTTGGGGTCAAGATGCTCTTTTGTTTTTACTGCCTCGAAGAACAACAAATGCGTAATCAATTTAGGTCCCAGATGTGGTGTCGTTGGCCCAAGATTGATTAGGTGTTTAGTGGGTACAAGCAACACTTACTTCTAACATTTCTCAAAACATCATGACTTAACCCCTATCAAAAAAATCAGAAGAGCCTCCTCAAATATATCGATGTTAAATATAAGCGAAAATTTCTTGTGTGACACCCTTCATAGGCTACTATTAGTAAATGAAATATCCGTAAGAAAATAAAAATTAGTTATTTATTATATTTTATTAATTTTCAAAATTACTACAGAGTAACTTTAAATTTTATAATTAACTATATAATTAATGGGATTAGATTTTATTAATTTAGGGAGATTTAAATGTTATTTTTCTACTAATAGCTTGTCATTTCTTCAAATTAGTCCCATATTCAATATCTATTGGGTACGATCTAATATATCAGTGAGGACGTATATATAATATTTTAACATTGAAGAATTAGTTTTTAAAAAATGACTTGTGTCCATTAATTTATAGTTTATTAGGTCATTACAATTGTTCAGAGTTAAACCGAAACTATATTGGATGGTGAACTAGATTGAAATAGATGTGGATTGTGTCCATCGGTAAATGGAAAAAATTCTCAGGACAGAAATTTTAATGGTGGATGAATTGTGATATTACAAAGTTAATCTCATATCCAATATTTTTCGAGGTACAATTTAATATATTAGTAAGGCAGATGTATAAATTTTCAATTTTGATTAATCATTTTGAAGAAACAATATAGGCTTCTCAATTTGTACTTGCGCTGAGTCTTTACGCAGCTAGTATCAAAGACAAGATCAGCAAAATAAAAATGGAAATATTTGCACATTGGATAGTTGATACCGTTGTTTATAAAATGTGCATCATAGATCATCTAGGATTGGGTGTTATTTCTTCCTTTCATTGTCAAGACTAAGCTGGTAATTGATTCTTATTCTGCAATTTTCGGATATTATGTGAAGTTATTAGCGTTCAATGAATCAATAAATACATTCACAAATACTTAGATGAAAGTAATCTTCTCAATTATACTTGTCGAGGTTGTTCATACATGCATTCTCAATTATATCAAGTTTTGTTATTGGGATACTTGAACAGCATTCACGGTTCTTTTACATGCATGAATCCCATTTCAATATTAGTCTCTCAAGTGGGCACTTTTAAGATACCAATGAAGGGTGGAGACAAAGAGTTATCACCAATAAGGGACTAAATTTGCGGTATGGTGATACGACAAACTCGCTGTAGTCGCATTTCATTAATCTAGATCACCATAATTAGCGGAGTGAGAAAGCTGCAATAGCATATGCTACAGAAAATTCAATTCACACAAATAAACGTTGGCTGCAGACAGCCGATCAGGATCAAGCTCTTATTTCTCCGAGTGATTATCATTTGAGAATGGGTCTGCCTAGCTAGCTAGTGAAGAAAATGGTAATAATCTCAACGATGAAAGATGTGTTTAGGGTTTCATCACTTCCAATAATACAACATTTACATTCACTCAATTATAAAACACATTCTTTATATGAGGAGAGTACGTAGACGTATGCTTTTCTTCCCAGGCAAAAATGGGTACCCATGTGTTTCATGATATATATGGTAATCTTTCACCAAATATAATGCTAAGTCATATATACATGAGATTAGCTTGGTTGTAGATGAGTGGTTTTGACCCGTTTATCTTCTTGATTTATGATGTTTGATGAGGCGAGTGTTGGGTTTGTCCCACATCAGTTGCAAAGGTTATTGGTGACTTATATATAAGTTAATAAGAAAGTTTTATCATTGAATTAGCTTTTGATTAAGAGAGGCCCGTAACACCCAAGGAAACACCTGTTTGCGGCCAGAAGGGAGCAAAAGTGGTATTATCATGAATTTGAGTCGAAAATTGTTTAGGAAATTTGGCCTTGTCATGATCTAATTCATTACCTAGAAACAAATCTTGAATTGAGAAATTAACGAAATTAACAATGTATTATATATACCCATTCAAATTGCAGATAGATGTTTTTTCTAGGGACAGCTCCGCCTCCATACAAAGGATATAAATAAACACCTTTCTCTTCATAAGTCTAACCTAATAAAAAAATGCATTATTTGGTTTGAAAAAACCTAAAATAAATACATTGTATTGTCCGGGTGCCATGAACAAGCCTCCAAATCCAAATCCAAATGTTGTATTAAGTTTGGATGGAAAAAAATATTAGGGTTTTTGTATCGTTGTAATTCTCTTGAAGTTAGTAGTAATCGGATACTCAGCCTCATGCTAAGGTTAGATCAGGAGTAAGCAAATTATCGAAGACAATTTTTGTATTTTTTTTAAAAAAATTTACTTTCTTTTCTTTATTCATTACGTGGATGAATTATTCTAATACATCATTGAAGTTACAGCAGAGCTAGCTAACAGATAGGTCGCTAGAGATCCCATCCAAATATTCCCACTCCCTTTCAATGACAAGCGGAAAGAGACCGCATGCGAAACCAAGTTCAAGCCATCTGTTCATGTTGGGGACCAAAATTCCGGCAAGAAGTTGATGACATGATGTGTCAAATGAGCGATGCTTCTGATCACTGTGTGTGAATTTGCCGTGGGTCAATGATGGCATGGGACAGGTAGCAGAAAGATGCCAATGCCCAACTTACAAATTTTCCCGGGGAATCATCTTTTCAAGACTCTGGAATACGATTTCCGAAGAAAAGAACCATTCTTGATGACGACCTAACTAACATACAACCACTCTTAACTAACTCTAGCTAGATGTACTTCCAAGAAAGATTGAATCCATTGAATCTATGAAAAAAATTTATGATGTACGTTTTAACGTAGAACGCAGAGAAAGAAGGTATAATTTTCGTTATGTTTGTAAATGTGAATGTACTAATTTTTTTACTTTTTTTCGTGCCTTAGAAAATTTTTCGCCACCCTATTTTTTCTGACCCCACTTTTTATTACTCTATTTTTCTCTACTATTTTATAGTGTATTTTAAATTTATTAAATTATAAAAAAACTAAAATTTTTTGTAGTGGGCGATCGAATTTAACATCACCAGTTAGTTATGTTATATTTTAAAAAGTGAGAGGGCAGTTTTATCGTTATAATAAATTTTCTCTTTTTTAGTAATTATATCTTATTTTCCCACTATTTGGTAATATAAAAAATTTCCCCTTTTTAGGAAAAAAACTCTATCCTAAATGAATAATCTGTCTTAAAACTCTAAAATTTAGAACAAAAAGATCGTCAGAAATATTCCTTCAAAATTTCGTTGTTATTGATGCCCTTTCTTTCTTATGTTATTGTTCATCCAGTGTGCCTTAGATTGGTTATGTATGAGGGTCCCGCTTTTTATTATTTTCGCCTTGTCAATCAGATCTCGAACCTTGCTTTTTAACTTTCAATTCTATTATTATTTCCAATGAGAAAGTTTTCTATTATTTTACAAACGAAGCAAGGTTGATTGAGTTGTTTAGTGTTAATCATGTGCAAACACATAAAGAAAACCGGCTCAAACAAAAAACTAGCTGAGATCACTAACTCAATAATCCAACTTCATGGGCCCAATCTTTTGGAGAACTTCTCAAATAATTGCGAGATTGCTCCTAATAATTGCACTTGTAGTCTAATTCAAGTATGATAATAATTCATCTTAACATAAAAGTGGGTGCAACCCGTCAAATGACTTATAATAATTCTATAAAATGACTCAACAACGTATGCCGGCCTCGTCAAATGATCATGACATTTTTCCTCAGGCCAGCAAATGACCATGAAATTGGAAACTGCCTTGGGAAAAAAAATCTGCACCAACCCCATGGAATAATAATAATTCATAAATAAAAACCGCCTGGTCAGTATAGAACTTGTTGCTAGAACATACAGTGAAGAATACGACAAGGTTACGATGATATATATATATATATATATATATAGAGGAAGTCTTCCTAGTATGCTGCAGGACAGCCATCTTGGCTGTCCTGCAAGTACGATCTTGGCCGTTGGATTAGCATCCAACGGCCAAGATCTAAAAACGGGGGGGGGCGGCGCCGCGCCGCCGCAGCAGCGACGGCGGAGGGGGCGGGAAGGCTGCCCGGCCACGGCGACGGCCGGGGGGGCGCCGGCGATAGGGGACGGGGGCGCGGCGGGGTGGCGGGCGGGGGCCGAGTGGGGCGCGGCGACGGGGTGGCGGGCGGGGGCCGAGGGGGGCGCGGCGGGGTGGCGGGCGGAGGCCGAGGGGGGCGCGGCAGGGTGGCGGGCGGGGGCCGAGGGGGGCGCGGCGGGGTGGAGGGCGGGGGCCGAGGGGGGGCGACGGGGTGGCGGGCGGGGGCCGAGGGGGGCGCGGCGGGGTGGCGGGCGGGGGCCGAGGGGGGCGCGGCGGGGTGGCGGGCGGGGGCCGAGGGGGGCGCGGCGGGGTGGCGGGCGGGGGCCGAGGGGGGCGCGGCGGGGCGGGCAGGGTGGCGGCGGGGGCCGAGGGGGCGCGGCGGGGTGGCGGGCGGGGACGGGCGGCGGTGGTGTCGCCCGGCGGCGGGCCGACAGGGGAAGACCCGGGGCGGCTAGATCTGCCGCCCCGTCGCCTGGCGGATACGTCGCCGCCCGGCGGGGCGGCGACGAGCGGGGCAGGGGGTGGCGTCGCGTCGGCCGGGGTGGCGGCGACGCGGCGGCCGGCGGCGGCGGCGCAGCGCCGGAAATTTTTTTTTTGATGGGGGCATGTTTCAGCCGTTGGATTTGATCCAACGGCTGAAACACTGCAGCACAGCCATCTTGGCTGTGCTGCAGGACAGCAAATCATCCCTCATATATATATATATATATATATATATATATATATATATATAGGTATACTATTATGCATATATATTTATAGTGATATATATGCACTGGATTTTGATCCAGTATCTACATATCATATCCCTACCTTCCCCCCCGCACGGCTCGCCTGCCTACCGCCCCTTCCAACCAAGTTGCGGCCCCGGTCGTCGCTGCAGCCCCCTTACCACAGCACCCTCCTCTTTGCCCCCCTGTTTTACTGCGGTGGTGACGACACTAGGCGTCGGCGCCACTGGCTGGCAGTGAGTGGCCAACGATGAGGTCGCCCAGCAGTCGGGTGGCGCGACAAGGAAAATAGAGGAGAAGAAGTACAGGGGTAGTTTTGTAATAAAAACTTAACGCATTCCCGACTCGATTTAATAATAGGAAATATATCACAAAAATATAAAAAATATAGTAAAATAGAATAAAATAAAATAATCGAGTTCTAATAGATTATTTTATTTTATAATATTTTATTCTATTTTTTCATATTTTTTAAAATGTATTTCGTAATATTGACTCAAGCAAAGAAGGAAATAGACAAGAATAGTTTCATAATAAAAACTTAACTAACTCCCATCTCGAGTCAATATTATGAAATGTATCCAAAAAATATAAAATATAATAAAATAAAATACAATAAAATTTGATTATTTTATTTTATCATATTTTTCTATATTTTATATATTTTTTGGGATACATTTCATAATATTGACTTGAGTTGGGAGAGAGTCAAAGTTTTATTACAAAACTACCCCTGCCAATTTCCTTCCTTACTTGAGTCAATAAAACGAAATGCATCTCAAAAAATATGAAAAATAAAATAAAATACTAAAAAATAAAATTATCCATTAGAACTCGATTGTTTTATTTTATAATATTTTACTATATTTTTTATATTTTTCGAGATGTATTTTGTAATATTGATTTGAGTCACGAATGAGTTAAATTTTTATTACAAAATTACCCAACCCTTTTCTTCTCCTTTATTTTGCCTTTGTTTTCCTTGCCATGCCACCCGACTTTGTCGGCGACCTCATCGCCGACCAATGCCATTACCGACATGGCAAAACAGGGGGCAGGGAGTGGCGGTGGGTAAGGAAGGGGGGGCGGGAGGCAGGGGTGGGTGGGGCAGCGGGCCTGAGCGGGAAGGCCGGGGGGAGGGGGTGGGTGGTGGTAGCAGGGGCGGGCCTGGTCGCAGCGGTGGGCCAAAATGGGCGGCGGCCAGCGGTCGTGGGGGTCGGTCACGAGGAGGGGGTGGTGGGAGTGTGTTGTGTGGGCCGCTGGATCAAAATCGAGCAGCCCACAAATCTTGCACTACATGCGCTGTCAAAAAGAGTAGCACATGACAACAAATTTGTGTGTGTGTGTATATATATATATGTGTGTGCGTGTGTGTGTGTGTGTGTGTGTGTGTGTCTGGATATAAGGTAGCAGTGAAGATGGTTGTGCTGCAGTGGTTCTTCCTGCCCAGCACATAGTACATAGTGACCGGCAACGGCGGGATGATGGTGGGAGGCATCGGCGGGGAGTCCAATGAGGAGACAGTTACAGCGCACAACACTGGTAGTAGCTACGACGACAACAAAGTAGAGGAGCTATTTTGCTTCCTCTGTTTCTCCCAGGACGCCATGCAACACGACCGGCGGGTTGAAGGCGGGAGGCGGCAGCTTGGGAGTCCCATGAGGAGACGGTGGCCACCGACTCCACCGTTGCCATTGCCTCGATCAAAGCTACACTTTTTAACACCATTGAGCACAGGTTTGTTTCCAGCTTTCTCTGTTCTCTATGTTTCTCCTGGGATGCCACGTTGTACGGCTGGCAGGATGAAGGTGGGAGGCATCGGCTTGGGAGTCTGGTGAGGAGGCTACTGCTTGAGAGTCCACCGTTGCAATCGTCTCAATCAAAGCTGTAGATTTTTCGATGCCACTGACCACAAGTCTGTTTCCCGCTTCCTCTGTTTTGTGTGTTTTCTCGGGATGCCGCGCCGCACGGGCAACGGGATGAAGGCGGGAGGCATCAGCTTGGGTGTCCGATGAGGAGGCGGTTGCAGCATGGGCAGCGGTGGTGTAGTTGTCGGTGGCAGCGAGGTCACCGGCGGTTGGGGTGG
The DNA here is from genome assembly GCA_033002965.1 of Piper betle. Lineage (NCBI taxonomy): Eukaryota > Viridiplantae > Streptophyta > Magnoliopsida > Piperales > Piperaceae > Piper > Piper betle. The sequence continues at coordinate 57,531 of JAURVB010007848.1, read as the reverse complement.
CACGGCAAAAACAAAGGAGGGGAGGGGGGGGTGTGCGATCGTCGGTAGGGGAGAAGGTTGGGGTTGAAAATAAAGGGGTCGGGGGCTAATTTTGTAACAAAAACTTGACTCGCTCCCGATTCGAGTAAATATTACAAAATACATTCTGAAAAATAGAAAAAATATATAGTAAAATATCATAAAATAAAATAATCAATTTTTAACTCGAATAACATGCTCTAAACTTAATAACTCACCCAAAACTAATAAATAACGCATCCTAACATGGTAAACGACCAAAAATAAATTATGTGATCCTACATATATATATATATATATATATATATATATATATATATATATTGACATACACTCATATATTTTGATAACCCATATTTTTTGGGTGTATTCTTGATGTTATCGTTATATACTTCGGTACCCATGACCCTCATGGCTCATAGGCACATGGCCCGCCAAGTTTTTCTTACGAAATTTATTTTTTCGTAATATTAGCTCAAATTGGGAGCAAGTCAAGTTTTTATTACGAAAATATATATATATATATATATATATATATATATATCAAATTTATTTCGTAATATTGATTCGAATCGAGAGCGAGTTAAGTTTTGGTTACAAAATTATTATATATATATATATATATTTAAAATTTATTTTGTAATATTGACTCAAACCAGGAGCAAGTCAAATTTTTATTATGAAATTATTATATATATATATATATATATATATATATATCTTTTGAAATTTATTTCTTAATATTGACTTGAGTCGGGTGCTAGTCAAGTTTTAATTATGAAATTATTTGGTAAAAAATATATAAAATAATTTCGTAATAAAAACTTGAATCGCACCCAACTCGAGTCAATATTGCAAAATAAATTTTTTAAAAATGTAAAATAATTTCTTAATAAAAACTTGATTTTCTCCTAACTCAAGTCAATATTGCAAAATAAATTTATTTTTTAAAATTGTATGAATTAATTTATTTATTTTAATATATAGCAGATCATAGAATTAGTTTTAGGCCATTTTGCATGTTAAGATGTATTAGTTATTAGTTTTGGGTGGGTTATTATGTTTAAAGTATATTATTCGAGTTAGAACTCGATTATTTCATTTTATGACATTTTAATGTATTTTTTTTAATATTTTTCGGGATGTATTTCATAATATTGACTCGAGTTAGGAGCATGTTAAGTTTTTATTATAAAATTACCTCCGACCTTCTCCCCTGTTTCTTCCCCTACTGAGCGATCGCCCCCCTTTGTTTTGGTGCACCACCCCACTGCGGGCAACCACACCCCCAGTGGCCAGTGACGCCGTCGGCCAGTTCTGTCACCGCCCCCTTCCTCCACCATTGGCATCGCCTTGTTGGACGCCACTAATGCCAGCTAAGTTTTTTGAAGCTGGAGCTTTTTCAATGCCGCCGACCACAGAGCTTCTTCTATTTCTCGATCAACGCAACCATAGAGCTTCCTTGTGAACCATCCACCCAAGAGCTTCTTTCTGATGCAGGAAGAGCTCAAAGGTGATGACATCTTTGGGCAGCTCGACAATGACCAAGTTCTTACCATTTCTGTCCAGGCCAGTCCCCACCGCGCCAAAGATAACATTAATTGTGCAGTCGAACTTGCTCAGATTGGCCTCCCGAATGACAACCGCCACGGAGAGGGCAAACCTGTGATCAGAGAAGGAGCACAGCTGAAGGGCCGCCATCGGCAACGACTTTGCGGACATGGTCGATGTAGTCGAAGAAGGAAAAGATGTGAACTTGGCAGGGCAAGTGGTAGGCGGAGTGGCTGGGCGGGGGCTTGGGGACGATACCCTCGACGACGGTGAGGTTGGCTTCGAGGACCGGGGCGAGGGCGGCAGTGACGTCGTGCTTGATGTGGCCGACCTGCTCCAACCTAGTATTCCAGACCTTGATGGCGTTGGGGTCGTGATGGTTGAGGGGCTCGCGGACAAGGGACACCACCTCCCGGCTGTTGACATTGCCATAGTAGTACCGGATGCCGACAACATTGGCGATGACGAATCCGACGAGGAAGGTCTCCAAAAATGAGTCCAGCGAGGGAGACTTTGGTGATGAAGAAGATGAGATCGGGGTGCGCTGGGGGGGGGGGTTAATTTAATTCCAGCCATTGGATTAAATCCAACGGCTGAAAAAATGCAGCATGAATTATAGCCAACTCGTCATATATATATATATATATATATATATATATATATATATATATATATATATATATACACACACACACACATACACACATATGATCATGTATTTGGTAAAGTGGTCTTTATGGCCAGGTCTACCATATTGGACCTATGGCATGAATAGGACCTTTAAAAACATGGTACACATCTAATATGTAACCGATTAATAATAAATAACAAAATAATATATCATTGAGAATATTAAATAAAATATTAATTTAAATCCACTTTTTATTTAAGCAATAATAGACATTAAATTAAATCTTCCACAAATAATAAATAAAATAATAGTATCCACACATCTCACATCTTAAAGTAAAAATTATTTTATAAATAAACATAATAATGATTAAAGTTTACATTGTAATAATCATTTGGTTGAATTTTATAATGTATATCATTTTTATTGTATTAATATAAATATAAAACATCTAATCATACCAAAGACAAAACTAAAAATTAGTCTTGTTTTTTTTTAAAAAATGACAATTTTATGTCTTACAAAAATAAAGAAAATTGTGAAAGATTTATGACTGGCAAAAGTTGATAAGAGTCAATTAAAAATAAAGAAAATAGAAAGGCTATCATCTATTTTTATTTTTTACTAACAATATAAAAATAATGAAAACAACCTAATTATAAGTGAAAGAAGTATGTGTATGGTAGATTTGATTATCTTTAGAGTAGATATGGACATTAGTAGTATTATAAATTCTTAAAATGGTCGAAAAAAAGGAAATTTTATTTTAAAGACATTGTCTATTGACCTTTTTAAAAATTGATGTGTATTGGTTGTATCGTGATACATATCGACCGTATCGTAATACGTATTGGCAATATTGAATACAATATTGTTTATGGCATCCATGAGTTGTAATTCGGGGCAGTTTGTTTACTCAGAATAATAAAATCTTATCATCTCATTCAATGTGCAGCTTAAAATTGAGGTACAAAATTTTTCTATGATTTGATCGACTACTGGAAGATCAGTCTTTCTGAATTATGTTAGTTTTAAAACTACCGAATCGACTCTATGTTATGGCTTTACACATGCACTCTTTATTGACAAGACTCCTTAATTAAACTCCCCAATTCAAGGAATAAACAATATTAAAATTTCATCATTATCTTTTTTCTTAGTTTACAGTATTTAAAAAATAAAATGAGTCATATCTTGGATGATTTTAATCTTTAATAAACAAATACATATTCATAGTATATTGTTTATATACTGACCGGAAATTTTGTTTAAATGATTCCGAATCAAAAAATACCCTATTTTAAGATTGATACCCAAAAATTAAACCCACATTTTATATGCCAATTGGGGTAAGATGTAATATATCAATGAGGGCATATTTTAAGATTTTCAATTATTTTGAAAAGATGAATAATTAATTAAGTTCATGATCATTACAAATAATATCAGAACCTAGAATTGTGTACTGTATAACAAGTTAGATTGGGTTGAAAATAAATTCTAAAAAGCAGGATTTTTTCATATGGATGTTTTCTAAGATCCTTCAGTTGATCTCATATTAAATATATAATGGGTAGGTAAAATCCAATACATTGATAGAGATGTAATTAAAAATCAAACTCGGCTTCTGGGATTGTCAACTATTCTTGATACATCCCTTAAAAAGGAGATGTACTGAGAGATACATTTGAACAAAATGAATTAGCATAAGCCAACTGGGGAACCCAATAATGCAAGAAAGTTCCATATACAAGTGCTGGTTCAACGTGGCAGGAACTGTGTGGATTATCTGAGAGACGTGATCTTTTTCATATAGAGCAGGATTCTCGATACTGATAGTCATGTAGCTAGTGATTCTGAGCTTTCTTTACATTATCTTGTTGCATACATGTGATGAACAATTTTGTCAACATGTGTCATGTTGTACAAAGTGATAATTATCATGTTCTTGGATATCAGTTTTGTCTAATTCCAAACATATTGGTCGTAGAATCTTCGCTGGTTATAGTGCAGTGAATTTATAGTTGTTGGTTAGTTGCTGGTGGAAATGGAATGGCCAGTTTGATTTCGTTTTCCAATTGTTGGACAATTAGGTGACGAGTATTAGTCTTGTGTGCACTTCGAAATGTGAGATTGCATGATTCCTGGAGAAAATTTTTCGTCAAATATAAATTTTTTTGACATGATAATGTATTTTATCTCCTTAACATATCATTTGATTTTTTTTTGGGCAATATATGTAGTGTCCATCATATTAAAAATGTTGGAGATTGTTACGATAGCATGTACTTTATCTCGGGCATTCAATTGTGCATAAGATGATCAGCCCAAAAGAAGAGGAAATCATATTATATATGATATTTTCTAAGTTTTATCCCTCATTAGTAATCTTCAACATTCTAAATTACCCTCTTTGGCCCATGGCGATGGGAAGTAGTGCATGCGATGATGGGCACGGCGTATAGGAGTAACTTGTCATTGCATTTGCGACGGTATTGTTGTGACAAGTTTTTAATTATCTACCGCTAGCCAGGCTGAAACAATTATTTTGTCACTGCATTTGTTACGGCAATTGCCATGGTAATTTTCCACTACATTTTCTATAGGAAGCCGGACTCAAAACATTTGTTACCGGCTTTACTATGAAATTTCCGTGATATATTTTCGTTACAGTTTTCTGCATTACAAATTTTTGCCGTGATGTTTTCAGTTTTGGCACTAGCTTGTGGCAAATTCTGTCACAAAAAACATGCCTCGGGATTTTTTATTTTTGCTACAGGATTTTCCATGGCAGAAGGTGGTCTTTTGGCTGTTGTCTTTAGTGACTTTTAGTAGGCCTGGGCAAATTTCGGTTCAAATTGAAATAACCGACCGAACCAAACCAAACAATTTTAATTTGGTTTGGGGAAAATAATTGTTGATCTGGTTAGAAGTGTCTAGTTAGGTGACTGTCCTCTTTGGCAAGCCGACTCCGACTATTTCCAAGAATTGGCCAAATCCTTCCATTCTTTGGTAAGAGATGGCCGGACCAAGTGCTTCTGCTCCTTGGTAAGAGATGGGGCAGAGTGAACCAAATCGATCGCCCTTGTCATGAAAACGGGCCAAAAGAGAATCAGTCTAGAGATAGGTTTCGATGTCCGCTATTTGCAAATCTAATCAGAATCTAACATATTTATGTCTAATTTGAAACAGTTTTTTATCGGATTCAAGTTTGGATTTTTTTGGATATAAAGTATATTTGAAAATATTCGGATTAGATATGGACTTGGGATGAATTAACCCTATCCGATCGGATTAGGTGATATTTTATAAAATTAAATTTTAAAATATTTTAAAATAATATTTTTATTACTTTTAATCGATTTTTATATTAAAATTTATATTATTTATATTATTGTAGCAAATCGAGTCAGATACGGGTTATGCAGATTTGGTTTGGATACAAATATAATAAATAAAATAGATATAATCTTCAATTTGGGTCAAGTTCGGGTTCGAATCTTCAGATTTCGACGGGAAACGGATGTGACCATATCCATCGTGAAATGATCCCTAGCCAGATCCAACCTGACCAGAACCTCTAGTTGTTCTTTGGTTGCCTTTCTTGGTCTTTGGCTAGAGTTGGTGAAATTTAGCTCGGGTTGGCTTTTGAAACTTTTATTACAAAACATGATCGTTGAACCTCCTCAAACCAAATAAATTACTGATAGGTAAAGCTATTACAAAAACATAAAGACATGTGGGTACTTATTAGGTGCTTGAAGTGTTATTGTCTTCTCCTTGTTTTAAAAGTTTGTGAATCATACTCAACTCGACATATTATAGGGTGGAATCTACTTGGAGTCGACTTTAAGATAACTCATAGTATTTATACTAATTTTTTAGATAATTAAATAAAATGATGTATGAAATTAGGCTATATTGCTCTTTTGATATTTTAAATTAATAAATATACTTTTACAGTACTTAAAATATTAATTTAAATAAAATTTAAAAAATAATATATTTTACTAGCTTTTATTGAGGTTATAAATGTTCATCCAATTTATCGATTTACCAATCACTCTGAATTATATGAAAAAAAATGGTAAAAAACTTATTCACCGTATAAGAAAAAGAGTGAAATCCTTGATTAATATAATAGAACTGACTTTAAATATAAAATTGATTTACAGATTTAACACAATTTAGTTATATTTTATATAACTTTATCATTTCTAACTACATTAATCTTGAAACTTTTAATTCTTAAAGTATCACTCTGATGAATTTATTTAATTTAAATTATATATTTAATTATTCCTAATTTGTAATACTAAATTACGATATAGTTTAAATGGTTAGAACATTTTATATTTTGTGAGTAAGAAAATATTTTAGATAATTATAATGTTTAGCTAATTTAATATTGTTGGGTTTATTGAATATATTAAATGGTAAAAATGTAATCATATATTAATCATTTAACCGATGATAAAAATGATAAAACCCAATTATGATAGAATTTTATAAACTTGGTTAATGATTTGGTTATGACAAAAGCTTTTAAAATGGTAAATACTATCAACTGAATTATAAGGCTTGACTTTTATTACTTGATTCAAAAAGTAAATCATCAAATCTTTTAGCAAGTAGTCATTTAAGAAGTTTGAGTTAGGGAACTATATAATAGAGTGGATTCGGAGAATTTTTAGAGTCAGAACCAAGTTTTAAAAGTGCGATCTTCACAATACTAATGATTATGTATCACGTTGAAAATTATTAAATGTTATTCTTGTGATGGAGAATAGTGCTAATATAGTTTTATAAAATGCGAAAAGAGCCGAATATCTTATAGATTGATTAGACAGGATTTATATTTTCATTGGAGGATCAAGTTAATAAAAAATTATAGAAAATGTTGGGCCCATAGAAACCCGTCAATCATCTCATGTCTCAGAGTGGCAGGCACACCTGGAGCTCGGATCATGTTGGGCCTTCACATCCACACTGTGGGAGATAATCATGACGACAAAAGAGAAGCCCTTGAAAATTGTTGTCATCTCATTCAAAAATAAAAAATAAATGTTGTCACGTTTGGTGCAGAAAACATACTTGTGGATACGGTGAAAAAATAGTGGTATAGATAACATTGATCCTTATGGAATATATGCTTCACTTTTTGTTGCTCGCCTGTTTGAATCATGTCAACCATTAATTATCCTTTGATTATTATTAGGGATGAGTTTGGACCAGATATTGCTATTTTTCTATGTAATTTAAAATATATAAACTTGTATGCAATTTAAATCTAAAGCTTATGTCTATAAGTACATGTGTATCTGATACAAATCTGTCAAACCCATATTGATTGGTATTTGACTTGATCAAATAAAATAATATAAATAATGTAAAACCCGTGACTCGAGTCAGAGTTTTACGGGAGTGAACCAGTCGGTTCAACCGTCGGTTCGAGTCGAGTCAGCTTCATGGACCGCGAGCTGAGTTGAGGCCAGCTGTGAGTTATGAGCGATGAGGGTCATGTATGCTCAAGTGTACGATGATAACGTCTAAAAGATGATGAAAAATGGGTTATCAAGTATATGGAGGTATACAGTATTGATTGTTATTTTTATTTGATCGTAGAATAGTTTTAGGCCGAATAACGCATTAGGACGCGTTGGATTATATTCGGGTGGGTTATTAGTTATAGAGCATGTCATTTGGATGTTGTTGTGTTTGTTTTATTTTATGGGATTTTTCCATATTTTTCTAGATTTTTTTAGAATTTATTACGAACTAGTTATTATTTTGACTCGAGTAGGAATCGAGTCAATACTTAATTACGAAACTGCCACTAGAGTATATTTTCTCCATTCCCGACACCTTCCCCCTTCCAAAACCCTAGCCGTTCCGCCCATTGTGCCGCCGCCGCCGACGTCGTACAGCCGCCGATCAACGCCGCCCCGCCCCGCCGTGCAGTCGTCGTGCCGCCACGACCCACCCCGGCCACCGTCTCGCCGCCACGACGCCGGAATCGCCCCACAAGCCACGACGCCCTCCCTCGTCGATTCGCCGCCGTCCGGGCCGCGCCGCCGCCGCTGTGACCCCGACGACCACCCCTCGCCGTCGCCGACGTTTCCTCATCATCCCGACCGCCGTCGAGGCCGGCCGTAGCCCCGATTGGAGCACGCCGCCGCACCGTTTTCGACGCCGTCGCCGACAGCCATCGCCGCCCCGGCTACCTTGTTTGACACCACCATTGGACCAAGCTCGTCGAGCTGGTGCCGATAGACCCCCTGATTGCCCCGTCCCGAATCATTGCCGGAAAACCGCCGGAAAACTGCCAACACTCGCCGGAAAACCGCCGGAACCGCCGAAAAATTGGATTCGTGGGAAATTCGCCGGATCATCCGCCGAACGCACCCGGTCCAATCTGATCGGACTTCGGACGCCGCTAGGTGCCGAATTCGAGTTTCGAGCCACGAAACGGAAACCCTAGCCGTCGCCGATTTTCGACGACGCGAGGTATAATTTATTTTAACTTAATTATTTGAAAGTATTGATTATTAGAATTGCATGCTAGGATTGGTGAATTGTGTGTTATAATAATATATATAAATGTAGATTTGATTAAGGATAAAATATGAAATTTGTTTGATTGAGTGGTGTTAAAAATGGAGGCTAAGAAACTAATTAGGGTAACTAGGTAATGATCATGATCTAATGCAAACTAGCCTAAGTAGAGTTGCTAGAATTGATATAGGTTGATGTGTGTTGATTGATGCGTGATTGTGTTGATTGTGTGTGCATGCTATAGGATGTGTGATTCATCATGCGGGCGTTAGTTTTTAGCTTGATTGTGTAGGTACGGTGTAGGAGCTCGCCGCCTAGGCGCGTGGACCCGTTTGGAGCTTCTACCAGGTCCGTTTAGGACTCGTTCTCTATTTTTACGCTACTCTATTGTGTATTTGATTTATCATGTGTAGGACGAGTTAAGTGGCATTTTATCGGATCCCACTTAACTCGGGCCATTTAGCCAACGGTTCTTTTTCGGATTAATAACCCTCGAGGATGAGATCCCTCGAGTTTGTTTTCGAACTTCAGATCCAGCTCACGATGCCTTCGGGCCTATTGTATAAATCCCAACCCAGGCCTATATATATATAGTTTTCGCGTTTTCGGTGAGAGATGGAATGAGGGTTACTGACGGCCACGCCTTCAGATAGGGCGTGTGCTCAGAAGAGCGGGCTCTGGAGCTGGGGAGAACCCACTTCGTTCCCGAAGGATCCGGACAACTCCACCTTTGAGTTCCTCAAACCCGGAGAAGTGTGGAGGTTTACGGGTACTGCAATGCAGCGCATGTCTAGACTTGTGGTTCAAAGGGTACTGAAGGCGACTGCCTGAGAGTGCTCGGCCTTTGTGCTCAAGGCCAGGAGTAATATGGAAGGTGCAGAGGGCGGTAAGGAATGAGATTTGATGCGAGAAGCGATAGAGAAATGGCCAAGGTATGAGAATGAGAAAGAAAGGGGGATGCTGTCGACTCGAGGGTGACGGCCCGATAGCGACGGCTCCCATATGTGCCCTGATGAGAGTTCTTGAGGAAGTATATAGTTTTCATTCAACAGGAGAGTTTGCTCTCCTGTGCCAGATTGATATTAGTTATTTTTCGGGCCGGTAACACTCGTTACTGACGGTTTTTCTATATATATGTAGGTGAGAAATGCGAGCGATGAAAGCTGTTGGGACTGCGGAGGAGCAGCACGGAACCGCGCACACATGTACCTGCCACGTGTAATGTATAATGATGGTGTGTTAATGCTGTGTGAATGATAATTAGAATGTTTTTGTCTTGATAAATTGTTTCTTATGAAACGAACAGATAATTGTGAATGAGTAGGGAGCTTTGGAGTTCAGACTCGGCTCAGATGAAAATAAATGAGATAATGACTGAATGCCATAGTAGATTGTTATATTTTATCGTATTTTGATAAAATATTTATATACCCTTGTGATGGACAGGTTGGCCCTTATTGCACTTTTAGGAGAAATTCTGTCCGTTTTTCTGTAATAGTATATATTTTCTTTTGGTTTCTCATTTATTGTTTTGTCTTGTCCTTACTTGCACGTCATGGCATGCATGTAGGACTCTGTTAGAACCCAATTGTCCCCATTCATGTATTTCATGTTTGCATCTCCATCTTGAGACGCTGAGGGTAGATCCGGGTCGGCTTAACCAAATCCAATAGATTAGCGAACAGTTCGGTCCCGGTGATATTTTCGGGTTTGTTTACGGGTGAGCCGAAACGGGGTGTTACAAATAATACAATTTTTTATATAAAAATATAGGAAAATAATAGAAAATATTATTTTGAATTTTTAAAATATAATTTTATAAAATATCATCTAATTAGATTAGATAATGATTAAACCCTCCAAATATGTATCTTATCAAAATGCCATCACTATTCTAATACCTATAGCTGTAGCAAGGGGAGAACTTTTCCTCCAAATTCGCTTTCACTATCAGTCCTCTCTTGCCACTAAATCCGTGCATCTTTTTTATGAAGGGTGCTTTTATGGGGATGCATCACTTTATAAAATGATGCAACTTCAAAAAGGGTGTAGAGATGTACCTCTTTTTAAAAAGGTATACTCCTTGGGCTATTACTTCGAAAATGTAATTTAATTTTTTAATTTAGTCTAACATCTAATACTTATTAGGATATAATCTAATATATTAGCGGATACGATTTATATATTTTTAGTTTGGGTTAACCATTTTGATATTATGACTTAGACTTCATTATGTTACATTTAGGTCAGGACGTTACAATTTGTAGTATAACCAACCTAGTTCTATATTGGATGATGAAATAGATTGGACATGGGCTGGGCCATTAGCCATGGGCTAAGGGTAAGAATTTTAAATTTTAAAATTTTCTAAAATATTTAGATTATGATACCTCCCAAATTACTTTAACATCTAATATCTACTGAGATAAGATTCAATTTATTAATGAAGATGGTTTATAAATTTTTAACTTTGCTTAACCACTTGAAAGGGATGACTTAAGTATAACCATTTGAAAGGGATGATTTAAGTCTACATATTGTAGTTAGACTGGATTGTTATATATAATATTAGAGCCAACATGATTTTATATTGAATGGTAGATTATACTGGACGTGACCCCACTTTATTCCCATATCCGATATATGTTGCGTGAGATAAGATTTGGTATATTAGTGGGGATGATTATAGATTTTTAACTTAGATTAACCATTCGAAGAGATAGTTTAGGTCCATTGTGCTTGTCAAGTCATTACAAAGAGGTTGTGGCTCATCCAAAGAATTATAACCTTATTAAAATTTTATTTAAGTTTTGATCATTTCTACTTGTGGCTTATTCTATTATTACCACTTACTACTCATTGGAAAAAGAAGAAACATGAGGTGAATGTGTTTTATTCACCTAGTGATTTAAATCTAATAGTATTTTTTTTGGGGATCTAATTGTTTTATAATTGAGATAAATTTTAGTGTCTTTCTTTAGATTAATATATTGCCCATGTAAGAAGCACTATAGAAATTCAAAGCTGCTAATTAAAAAGTCAAGTAAGAAAATGTTGTATTTGCCTACAATAATAAGAATATTAATTTTTAATATTTTATTAAAAATGCTGAGCATAGCCTATACATTGCGCAGGGGTCATGAATGGCTATTATTCTTAAGATTGGACTTTGTGTATTAAGCTCCATGATAATTTTGGCGTGACATTTCTCTTTTGTTTTCATGGAGCTCTAAATTATATATATAGAGACACACTAGTGGTAGTGGTCATGTAATAATCCCAATGAAGATAAGACACTATTAGCTGATGCTTATTTTTACAAAGATACTTGTGATATGATTTACATAATTAACACGCCTTTTGTCTTAAGTTACATTGACTAACACACATTATAAGATTTTTTTGTTCAAGCTCAAATAAACAAACTCAAATAATAAAATACACTCTCATAACTTTCACTTCAAAACAAGCAAACAAGAGAGCCAAGCTGTTTTTATCTCCGTAATATTTGGAAAAGTATTAACCATACTAATACTACTAACATAGATTAGTGGTGACCAAAATATGTACATTGCCCGTGCCAAAATAATAATAATAATAATAAAGAGTAGGGTTTTTTGGAAAAATTAAAGTGAGCTCCACCTGGTATAGCTTGTACCTTCTACAACTCTAATATGAATCTTTGATAATGAGTCCTACACAATTAGGTTTATATATATATAAAACATAATGCTTAAGTAGGATTTTGATAGATTTTTATCTCTTTTTGATATCAATATGACATATTTTTAAGATTTTTTTTTAAAAAAATGCATTTGTTTAAAGATATTTTGAAATTAATTTTTATTATAATTATTTTTATAATTGAGACAAAAATATTAAGTGTATTAGATTGATTTGAAAATATATTACCTTAATTATTTATTTTTTACATTTATCTATTCAGATTTTGAGTTCTGGGATTCACTAAATTGCTTCAAATAGAACCTGTAGTTCATATAAATAAACTATATAAGCTTTATATAAACTATAACTCATGTATATGAAACTCTTTATTTTCTTAAACATACTTTTATATTAGACCATCAATTAAATGAATGAAAACAATTTTGTTTCTCAAGAAGTTCATGAGTTCATGTAATGATCCAGCGCAAGTGCAAATTTACAAGTCAAAGGCATCTCTTCATAGTGGTTAACCCAAACACATCTCCACTAACAAGTCGGTCCTTAAAATTTTATACTTTTTTAATTCTTAAACTTACCCTGAGATTAAAAAAATTATGTCCTGTTCACTCAAACACATCATCAAATATCTACAAAATTGGATTGGGCCTAGTATCATTTGTAAAAATTCAGGCCAAATATAAATTGTTGTATTCAAACAATCTTTTCAAGTAGACAACCAAAATTAAAAATTTATAGACCATTCTTATTAATGAATTGGATTTTATCTGAATAAATATTAAATATAAATATTAGACATGAAACTAGTTTTGAAGAGGGCACTGGTTCATTTGAGATGTTCTTCACCATTATTCATGCACCTCAGATCAGCTTGCCAAAAAAGATCCTTTTCATTATCTTAAGAAGCTTATATCTTGCGATTTCCTGTTCTTATTTTGTTCAGCTTGCATTAACATATTTATTTTCATGTCACCTCCATCTTGGAACTTCAGGCTAGCATTATAGTATCCACCCCATCTTCTTCTCTGTTGACAACTTTCTTATGAAGTTACGATCAAGGATACCAACACTTTTGTACGAGTTAACATATTGACCACATTTTATTAGCGAATGTTGATTACTTAAGCTCATGCCCTGTACAATAATTTATGTGACTTCATATATAACCGGTATCAGCTAAATAACTTTCCTAACCCTATTCTTTGGTTTAGCTTACTCTATTGGTCATATATATTATATATACATTCAGAGTGTTGTAGCGTACGTAAACGGGAGACAAGCATCTTCTTCCGTACATACCTATACATTACCGAGAACAAGAGAACAGACGTCTAGGAGCTTGTAGCCTAGTACAGACGACGCGACTATCACTATTCATGATTGTCCGGATCTGCCATTTATGTTGTGAGCCACATAAATTCAGCTCGTTGCATAGTATGGTTGTTGGACGCACTATTTCTTTTCATGTCAAATCCATGCTAGAAGAAACCGGTCCCTGTTAACACCTTCAAGTTGAATCGCGGTAACAATTAAATATCATTTTTAAATTTGGGATTCAGATTTCAGGCCATAGAGTAGAATCGCTCCGAATCCCTCCAAAGCTGACTCCTAATTATTTATAATAATTTTTAAATTTAATAATTATTAAAATAAATTAAACTATAAGACATTATTCTCTTTAATAATTAAAATTAATAAATGAATAATGTACGTTACTTTAAATTAAGGGTCTATTTAGTTGGTATAAAAATAGCATAAATTTAAAAAAAATTATATAAAATGAAAATGTAACGAAATGAAATAACATAAAAATTTAAAAATTTATTCTTACATATTTAAATAGTAAGAAAAGAAGATAAAAATAAAATATTCATTTTTATGTGCATGTGTATGTGCCTATCAAAATTTCCTTCATTTTTTTAATTTAATAAGAAAATATTACTTTGTAAAATTTTAAAATTGTTACATAAATTTACTTTGACTGAAATTAAAATTTATTTTAACTAAATTTAAAAATATCCAAATATAAGAAAATATGTGACCTCAAAATTTTACATTTCTTTTGTATAATTTTAAGACAACCAAACAGACCTTAAAAGAAAAATAATATATTTTTAAACCTTTTTAACTTGACTCCTTTTTAACTTGACTTGGGAAAGATTTAAAAATAATTGATGATTCAAACGTAAAATCAGTAAGCATGGAGTTATTCATGAAGTTTAACTCGAGAAGAGTTCTTCTGAGACAAACATGATTTTAAAATTATGTTCAATAATAATATTGTCAAAACCATGCATTCAAACTCCTTTGAGCTCTAAAAATTCTCTTGAGTCATATTCCACTTTATAGGTTTATGAGTCAAACTTAATAAATGATTCTACATTGACAAATTTTATAATTGATTTTTCAAGTCTCTCAGGGTCTCCTCATTCTCGTTAAAAAATGTTTTAAAAACACATAATTTTTATTTTAATTTATTTAAATCAATAATCAAATTAATTAGTTTACCCACCTACCCTAATTCCAAAATATATCCAAAAGAGCAATCATACTTAATCACAAGATAAACCATAATTTTAAAAATTCGTTATAACAATAAACAATAAACATTTAACAACAATTAACAAACAACAATCAACAATTTCAATCATAATCAACATATTTAGCAAAAAAAAGAAAAACTTTAAAATTAAAAATTATACTTAAAACGTGTGTGAAGCATGGCAGCGATGACGAACAAGACTGTTTGTGACCAACAGCAAGTTTTTTTACTATTATCAATATTTTGAGACCACCAGTGTGGTTGTATTTAAGTTATGAAATTTTCAATCAATTTGGGACCTCAACTACGGTTGCAAATTCATTTCAAATTATTAAACTTCAAAATTCAACTTAGCATATTTTGGACCGTAATTAGAGACCACAAGACATGAATATAAAGTTTCGGTCGTTAAATTGATCGCTAACCAGTTACTAAACCATAGATATACTATGTGATTGAATTTACGGATTTGTGGCCTCAAAGCAATTGTAGAATTTACTTGTTTCAACGCAGTCGATAATTTGTGACTGAATTCAATGGTCGTAAACCTCTAGTCGCTGATAAGCGATATTTTATGTACTGAGTGAGTTGACTCCGAATCCCGAGTGGGGTTTGGAGACTCTACCATGTATTATAAAAATAGTGGGTAAATGCGTTTTTTAGGGCTTGTAAGCAATAAGTAAAATTAGTTGGTAAATGCGCAAGTGTTCATATATATACTTATATGTTGATCATAACTTAATATTTTTCATTGTTTTGTTTCTCTTTAACTTGATAATAACATATTGATATACATGTCATGTTTAATTAAGAAAAAAAAGACACCAGTTGTGTTTATCTAGGTTAAGCATACTTGTTAACTTTTATGGGTGTTATAAATATTAAATGTTTCATTCAAGACGCACAGCTACTATTCAAATTAGGAGGCTGCAATATTATTATTTACGGTGAAAGTTTTGTTGGCAAATCAACCAAGATCACATGGTCAACAATGGTTTGCAGTGTTGTGTCCGCAAATTCTAAAATGTTCAAATAAAATACTAAAGATTAGGGCTGCCTACCGGTCTAATTTGGTCGGGTTTTGTCTAAACCAAACGCACAATTTAACTTAAACCTATAAACAAAACTCAACTATTTATCATTTAACTGTTTACATTCAATAGCAAACCAAACCACTTACCATTGGAGCAAAACCAAAATCGACCATTTATGATAAATAATTAGGTTAAAACCAGTACCCATTTAATTATTTAAACTAAACCATAAACCTGGAAAAAAATTATTTAAACTATATAATAATAATATGTGTTCTAAAAAATAAAGTTAAGTAAAAATATTTTAAATATATAAATGGGATATTTGGTAATTTATCAATAAATATTAGTTTTAAAAGTTAATGATGTATTAATTTTCATAATTGAAATATAATCTAAGAATCAAGTAGGTATAAGTATCAGATACTCATTATTTTTGCCAAATCCGACCATTTATAATAGAAGGATATAAAAGGATATAAGGCAAGTATGATTTAGTTGGGCTCTCTTCTTAAAATCAAGACATCACAAATAGTTATATCGTTACTAAAATAGAAAAATAGAAGGATATAAGGCAAGTATTCCAATAAAATAGAACCAACATAATGCAAATTATACCTACTCGTTAAAAAATTAATTGTTATAATAAGCTGATACGTGTTGGACTTGTTAGAATTACTTGCACAAGAATGATTTATTAACTTGATTTTTTGAAAAAATGAACAAGAAGTAGGGAAAGATTTATGGATTTTGATGAGGAAGATAAAGAGTACTGGGTATTAATATGGAATTTTAAAAGCCAAAATGAAATCTTAAAGCTATAATTCATGCAATTAACGCGACTTTTATTTGTCAGCTAATTGGCTGAGCTTATCCATTTCATTATGCGTATTCAACATGCGCAATAAAAATTTTATAAGAAAAAAAAACACAATCAAATTTGTTTACAACTGTTGTTTGAAAAATCACTAAAATAATACAAAAATATTTAGCCACATCTATTTCTCTGAAGATCTTTTTACTGAAAAAGGGGACAAACATTTTGATATTACTAGATAGTGGGAAAATCCGGCATAATTATTTAAAAAAAGAGAATTTTAATATGGTGATAAAATTCTCCTCTCAATTTTAAAAAAATATATGTTTTAATTTTTTTAATAACTTAGCTATCGCCTGCCTTGGTTAGCAGCGATCAAGCTCTGAATGTTAGCCACCTACGACTGGATCTGGCCTAGGCCGCTGGCCAGATTTGGTCGTCTCCTACTATCAACAGCTAGATCTTTTTTAAAAAGAATAATAATAATTTTTAAAAAGTGTTTGGCCATCATCAACGGCTAGACTCTTGAATCTTACCTCCCTAAGAGGTTGGGGACTTCAAAGGCTAAATTTAGCTATGGGAAAGTCCGATCTGGCTACCATAGGCCAGATGTGGCTAGGTCCGGCCAGAGGCAGCCAACCTCTCCCAAAGCATGGCTGCTTACCAGTAGCGACAAAGTTATATTTTAATAAAATTAAATCAAATCTATTTAAGAGTATTAAAGATAATTCAAAATATTTTTATAGTAATTATATCAAATTTTTTGATAATTATATCCAAATTTCCCATTGTCCAGTAATATCAAAAAAAATTCCCCTCTTCTAATTAAAAACTCTTTTGGAAAGAAAATCTTGATTTCGTCTCGGACTTCGCCCTCCTATTGTACTAAAAACATGTATTGAAAATTGCAGTGTTCCACAAAGATTGCTTAGTTCATGCACGATGACCATGGACTCTTTCTACACCGTCAATCTGATTTCAACACTACTCATTTAGAGCTACATTCCTGTATTATGACAAAGTAAAGCTCCCAGTTGGCCCTGGCAGCTGTGAAAGGCTATAGCTCCTGATAAAGTGAGTGACGTAATTGTCATCTTCTTGGAAACCACTCATTTGACGCTCACCGAATTGGACCAGGCGTTTCGTTAAGTGGCAGTTCTCCTCCCCATTCCCCTCCTAGTATGATCAGCCATGGTCATTGTAGGGATACAATTTGTTTTCTTGAAGCCGTTGACGTGTTTGTCCTTAAAATGCAGCCAAACTCAAGATCAATTTGGTCTCCCCTCTCATCTAACGACGAATCGAATTGTTGGTTAGGTCCTTGTCATGCATTACCTAATGCCCATTTATTAAGTTTAGACAATCAGTATAAAGAATAACATTAAAGAATACATATCTATTTTCCTACAAGTGTAACCTTTTATACAACTAGTAGCCGGATCTATGCACTTATAACATGAAATATCTGCTTTTTATTGTGGATTAATTTCATGACAAAAAAAAGAGGAAAAAAAGGGATAAAGAACGTTCAAGTAAGTTAGAAGTTAGGGTATTGTTGGCACTACTAATTAGAGCCGAGGGGGTTGAGAGCATGCCTAGTTTAATTCCAAAGGGATAATATTAATCACTTCAACTTGATAATTATTCTAATATAAATTCAAGGATCTTGCATGCCTAATTCAAACTGTTTTCATTTCTTTACAAAATAAATTGGTTTAATATTTTTCAAAATACTAGTTAAGTAGTTGGTTGGTGGCTTATCAAATAATATGATTGTTGCTATTTACTTATTAACATTTTAATTACCTAATATACCATAATTTGTTTAGTAATAATATTCTCATAATTGATCGAAAAAAAATGTTAAAATGGGCCACACTACTGGCCTACCTGGTATTGGTGCAGACACCCGGAATCTACAGAAAGGTACATATGCGTCATTTGTTGCTCCTACATGTGACAAAATACAATGTGGGCCCATTCTACCTCTTCATTCCGCTTTTGGTTCGGTAGTCCGCCAGGCCAGCGGAATGGGTACACCGCTAAGTCGGCTACTCGACTTTCATCAAATATCCTAAATACCCCCAACAGGTTCATTGCATTACTGTCCTCTGATTAGTGTGATGTTTACATTGAAGATAAAATATGGCCTTCAAGGTTGGTACCTCCCTAATCTGCTAATTTTTTTGAAAAAATTATTGAAAGGCGGATGCATTGTAAAAAAAATACTTTACTTCAAAAATTGCACCCAAAATTAAATTAGACACTTTTTTTTTATTTTGGCATTGGAGATTAAATGCCAATGTAAGAGAGTGAATGTTAATTTTCTATTTTATATTTAAGTTTTCTGATTTGAGTTTCAGATGTTTTGTACAAGTAATTTTAAATTTTATCTAGATAGCATAATAATAAGGGTTGATAACTTTATCAACCTTAAAATGATTAGATATTTGATTTGGTAAGCTTAAGCTTGTCTCGTAGCTCAACTGATCAAGTCCGATGAAAATAATCGGTTAGAGATTTAAAATTTAGCATGTGTATATATTTGAAATCATTTTTTTAAAAATGCAAAATTTTAAAATACATATTAAATTTTAATGTATTATTTTCATTCTTAAAAAATATTTTAGCTTCAAGAAATAGTTTCAAAGAGTTTGAGCCCTTAAAACTCAA
Source organism: Piper betle (assembly GCA_033002965.1). Taxonomy (NCBI): domain Eukaryota; kingdom Viridiplantae; phylum Streptophyta; class Magnoliopsida; order Piperales; family Piperaceae; genus Piper; species Piper betle. Next base: position 38,026 of record JAURVB010007848.1, on the reverse strand, counting down.
TTTAATTTTTTCGACCCCACCCCGCTAATATTACATAACAAACATACACCGAAAAAACACACTCATTTCATTTTATTTCTACGTACCAAATCACACATTATTTGTTGCGTGAAACAGAATATGAATAGAGAGCATGCTTAAATTTTGTTCATGGCTAAAATAGCAGCCAAGATCTTTCATTACAAAGCCAAATCAGCTAATATTTATCACATTATTATTACCATACAAGGGTGTTCAATGATGCAACAATCGTCATGTCATACCCCAACCCTTATCAACCTCCAGCGAGGGCTTGGATGTAATCTCACGTCAAGGTATTTGCAATATATAGGAAGCCACACACATTGCCAAGAACCATTCATTTCTCCTTCCCAGACAGCAAAGCCAAGCCACTTAGCCTCCCATCTCCTCCATCTCCGGCCAGGGAATGCAGCAAGATGAGCAGAACACACTCCTTGCTCCCTTCTTCTGACTTCTCCCCCTCCTCCTTCACCACTTCCGGCCGCAACGGCCACCGCAAGCACGTCGAAGACGGGTAGGTAGTCAGTCACCATTTCATTATTGTATTATACAGAGTAATATGGAAGAAGCAAAGAAATCTGAAGATAAGAGCGTGCTTCGCGGTCGGTACGAGCTGGGCCGATTACTCGGCCATGGCACTTTTGCAAAGGTCTACCAAGCCCGGAACCTGGCCACAGGGAAGCCTGTGGCCATGAAGGTGGTGGGGAAAGAGAAGGTGATGAGGGTGGGAATGATGGATCATGTGAAGAGGGAGATTTCGGTGATGAAACTGGTGGAGCACCCCAACATCGTCCACCTTCACGAAGTCATGGCAAGCAAATCCAAGATTTACTTGGCCATGGAGCTCGTCCGAGGCGGCGAGCTCTTCACCAAGATTGCCGCCCGCGGCCGCCTCCGGGAGGACGCCGCCCGGTCCTACTTCCGACAGCTCATCTCCGCGGTGGACTTCTGCCACAGCCGCGGTGTCTACCACCGCGATCTCAAGCCAGAGAACCTGCTCCTCGACGACGCCGGCAACTTGAAGGTCGCCGACTTCGGCCTCTCGGCGCTGGCCGACCACCTGCGGCCGGACGGGCTCCTCCACACGACGTGCGGGACGCCGGCCTACGTCGCGCCGGAGGTGATAGGGAAGAAGGGATACGACGGCGCCAAGGCCGACATCTGGTCCTGCGGCGTCGTCCTCTTCGTCCTGCTCGCCGGATTCCTCCCCTTCCAGGACGACAACCTCGTCGTCATGTACAAGAAGATCCACCGCGGCGACTTCAAGTGCCCGCCGTGGTTCTCCTCCGACGCCCGCCGGTTGATTATCCGTCTCCTCGACCCCAATCCCGCCTCCCGAATCACCATCCCTAAACTATCAGAGACGGCCTGGTTCAGAAAACCGGTCCCCAGGTCACTCCGGCCGGGGAACGGCGAAGAAGAAGAGAAGTGCATGAATATGAATTGTCAAGAGTCGAAGGAGGTGGAGACGCTTAACGCCTTCCATATCATAAACATGTCGCAGGGGTTCGATTTGTCGCCGCTGTTTGAGGAGAAGGCTGTGGAGAAGGAGGAGATGAGGTTCGCGACGGCGAGGCCGGCGAGCAGCGTGATATCGAAGCTGGAGGAGGTGGGGAGGGCGCTGAAGTTGGAGGTGAGGACGAGCGAGACCAGGGTGCGGCTGCAGGGGCAGAAGCAAGGAAGGAAGGGGAAGCTGGCCATCGAGGCGGAGCTGTTCCCCGTGGCGCCGTCGCTGCTGGTAGTGGAGGTGAAGAAGGACAGCGGCGACACGCTGGAATACAACCATTTCTGCAGCAGAGAGCTCCGGCCGGCGCTGAAGGACATCGTCTGGACCTCGCCTTCACAAGGAGAACCTGCTCCTGCTTAAATCAATAATTAAGCAAGCAGATGAGCTGGTCTGTTCATCTAATTCCATCATGTCAGCTAGCGTTTGTTTTATTGAATTTGATCTTCGTGCAAGTTCCAAGGTTTGTTGAAATGGTGAGGCTGTTTGTGATGCACAAATCGTGATCAATGGTGTTGTTGTACGTGAGTTATAGAGTCTCTGCATGAAGTGATGGAGGATTCCGTTAAGGGGTGTCTCAAAACTAACTTCATGAGAAAGGGTGTGGGTGTGGGAAGAGGTGATGTCTACCATTATTATAGCTTTTGTACTTGTATATATCATAAATGCCATGAAAGGGAGGGGCCAATCTTTGGTCACATGACGGAGTTTGTACATTTTTATACTCTAATTCTAAAGCCACGTGGTTCTTTGCACATGATCTGACGTTCCACTTCACAGCCTTTTGCGGGTAGAAGTTCAACTACATGTTCCGGATTCGAAGGCGGCACTGTAAAAGATAATTTGGTTAATTTGATGTTTTTCTTGCACTGATGGATGGGCAATTTAGGGCTTTTAGAACTGATCATGGGCCGCGGTGCTGTCCTTCCACCCAATAGCCATTCAAGCTTCCGAGTTTGGGCCAAGTTTTTAAATGAAATTATGTTAAAATTGTGATGTCGCGTTTATTGATAATAGTCTTATAAGTAAAGTAAATATGAGTTGAGACCTTAATAAATATTAAGAGTTGAGCTCTCTAAGTGGCTTAGTCATCTTAGATAAGGCTCAAATTTTTTATATTATCACAACCACTAATTCTAATTCATAGGCCACACACACATTGTTTTGTCGATCTAATAAGCAGGGTGGACATTTGTTAAAACCTAAAAGTGGTAAGCCCAATAACAGTGCACACGTTTGTTAAAGCCCATAAAGTGGCGAAAAAACATCTTGCTTAATGTTTAACTGCCTGGCAATTGTGGAGAGGATTGACAATAATCTCATATCTAAAATGAATATGAGTTGAAATTTTGATAAATATTAAGAGTTGAACCACTTAATGGTTAGTTAGTCTTTTTTGATAAGGCCCAAATTTTCTTACGCTATGACCGTCCTATGGTAGAAATGAACTTTAATTATAAAGAAATTTTATTAAAAAGAAAAAATATTTTCTTTTTTATTAGATCCATTTGAAGAGATATTTATTTAGATTTATGTCAAAGCTTTAGTAAAAAAAGAAACATGAGTTTTATCTAAATACCATACGTCAAGGAGGCTCGGGGAAATTCTATTTCTAATAATTGAATACCATTGTAGGTGCATTTAATGTGCCTTTCTTTTATTCATTCTTGAAAATATTTGTTCCACTCTAGCGATTGCCATAATAAGATACAATAATGAGATAGATTACAATCATATAGTATTATCTAAAATATAACCTCTAATTTTGAAGATATAGTTTAATTGAATAAGATGGAATATGATAATTTATTTTAATTTTTAAATTTTATTATTTTTTGATCCATAAAATCTCCATACTAGTAGTAATAATAGTACTATTCCGACTGGAGCTAAGTCGAGCTAGAGAAGCTCACGAGGTCATGATCAACCCTATTTCTCGGTATAAAGTTAATATTATGTATTGATTGTATTCTCTTCCCACCATGAAATTAATAATATTAATTGATTGATTGCATTGTGCCTTCCTAACATATAACTCATGATTTCTACTCCAATAGTTCGTTTTTAATTATATTATCTATGGGGTTCAACTTACCATCTGAACCGATTTAACGGTCAAAATCTAAACGAGCCTAGTCTATTTGAGTTTTATCTATCTCGGAATCGGCTCATTGGAGTTGGGAAAACTAAATTTGTGTGCTTGAATTTTGGACAAAATTATTAGATATACGTTCACCGTTTAGAAGTATTATACCGAGGCACATAAATGTTGGATATTGTCATTAGGTACATCCAATATTTAGGAGCCAAATCATTTAAGATAATGATCAAATAAAGGAAATAACCAAGCTCGGGTAAGATAACAAGAGTTAAGATACTTATGAGAAAAGTTTGAACTGTGAGGACATTCGCAGATCTTACTCTGTTGCAAGTTATGCAAATGTTTATATTTATTTTTGCTTTCAGAACATGTTAAAAAAAATACTACATGAAAGTTAGTGACAATGGGATTGATTTTTATATTGCAATTTCTTAGATGCTAATCCTTAACAATTCACATGGGCAGCACGTTTTATTGTTGTAACTGGTTTCTACTCAGTGTCAAACTCGGTGTGCGAAGCAAAAAAATTACAGAATAGCTAAGAAGCTGATAAAGACATGCATCCTTAGCCTCGTATTTCTTTATTCTAGTGCCTCCCCATACACTTATAGGGTTGCGCGGGAAGCTCATGCGGAGAATGCAAATAGTTAAGCATACAAGAAGCCTATAATTGAAGGCTCTTTTCTAAAGCATACTTGAGAAATTAGCCTATCGGTGTTGTCTCGGACCTAGCTTCATAGCAAGAGCACTCCAAGCTAAAGCGAATAGCATTTGCTGGTTTAGTAGCTCAGCATGCCATCTTTATTAAATCACCGCCCAATAGCAAGGTATGATTGAAATGTTTGCACAGACCAAATTAAAAAATAAACTAGGTTCGATGAAGCAGGAGATTTCTCATTCAAATGCTGTATTATAGCTATCAAAATCTGGTGGATTTTATGTAAATCGATGTGTTAGATGAGTGTTATTTCTGATCAAACCTGCCTACACTATGTGAATAAAACTTACTTAATCAAAATAATGAAGTAATATAAAATTACTTGCCTCTTATACGCATTAAAAATTGGGCTTCAGTCTAGATAAAACCACGAATTATAAAATATCTAATTTCCAATGGTTAAACTAGACTTTCATAGTTATCTCAAATTAACAATCGATATCGTATTATAACGAGTATCTCGTTCTAAATGAAATTATACATTTATAAAAATTAGTAGGTATTAGTAAAACTTTTTAGTCTGATAATTTTTCGAGGTTGTTACTTTTAGAAAAGTCACAACATTTAGTAAATAAATAGAACTTAAATAAAAATTTCTAACTGTATATATAACACACTCAAAACATTCCACCTGCTCTTCTTAAATGCTTCACACTGAAGTTTGCACAATTTACGTCAAATACTCCAAAGTCCGATCTATATTAGGGGATGAATTATAAGTCTTTAATTGCTCTAAAAAGGGGCCTATCAATTTATAATTGACAAGATCGTTACATATGTTATTCGGGTCGATCCAAACCGTATTTAACAGGCTAGATTAGATTGGACATGGGATATTCCCATGACTCACGAGCCAAAATGAAATTTAAAGATGGAATTTATTAAAATGGGTAAATTGTGATACCTATTAAAATTAATCCACTATGGGTAGACTCTAATTTTATAAATAAACACTCATTAAATAATGAGATAGAATATAATTATATGATATTTTATAGATAGGTTTAGGGTTTAAGGTTTATTTTTCCCATTAGAAATAGGTTCTTACTTCAAAGATAGACTCTAATTAAATGAGAATATAGATTATCATGATTTGATTTGTTTTTATAGTTTTATTGTATTTGTATTTGTTGAATCTCTTATTTTTTATGAGAGCCCAAGTTTTCATTTTCTTGTTATTAATAAAATTATTAATAAAGGTAGATGACTTAAACCTATAATCAGCTATATATAATGGGCAAAATCCATTTGCAATATTTAATCATGTACCGGGCCTCTTTATCTTGTGATCTGATCTTACTTCCATCTATAAACTCAAGTCTTCTTGTCCAGTCTCAATATGCAGAAGAGAAGCGCCGTTGTATCACACAACTTAATCCCATGTGAATTACTTTTGATCAAATCCTCTATTTGTCAAATTTTTATTTTGTGCAAGTCATATTGGTTTTTGAACTACACCTACGCAATATAAAGCATAAGGAAATAAGGTTATTAAAGTTCATAGTTCAATTTTACATTACTATAAAAAAAAACTGTATCTTGGTCTCGCGAAGATTGGAAAATATACCTTGTGAGTGCTTCTTTCATTGTTTCTTTGAGATGTGGCAGTTACACAGTTTGCTATCAAGAGCCGCTTGTGTGTGAACTGAAAGACTCAAGAACATATACAAGATTATATCCAGGTGTATAGAAGAATTATCTTAACGATTGGTAGACCAAATATTCGTCGGTGGAAGAATGTTGAAATTGGAATGCTTTGATCCACACCACATTGGAGACCGATCCCAGTGATGGTGATGTATTGGAATTTCGGTGACTGGGCAGATGTTAGTCTTACAGAGGAGTACAATTGGATCCAACAATCATCGGAGTAGAGATGGGTTTCACACTCGAGCCCCAACAGCCATTGAATATTATGAGCATTTGTAGACCTGTTACGATGCTATACAAAAACTGCATGAAAAATGCTCCTCATACTTCCAAAATGCAACGTATAAACATTGGTTTGAGGAAGCCACCAACATCGCTAAAACATTGGATTTAGGAAGATGCATATATACTACTCAAACTTCATTGCCGACAAAGTCGTGTGAAGCACACCCAGGTTCTTTGTGGCAAAATTAGAACTATAAGATCGGACAAGAAAGAAAATTGCATTGGAGGAGTTCTAAGTGATAATCAGATCATCTACGCACAGTCCTGATAGCTAGGCTAGTCCGCCGACTAGTGATCAACGCTTAAATCATAAGTTAACCCTTCAATTGCAGTCTTCTTGTACTTAAGCTTTAAGTTAGCAATTGCAGTCGTACTTAAGCTTCTTTTAAATCATTAAATGAAAGACTGCATTTTTTAATTATTTTGACTGATAGCAAATGATTAACCCTTCAATCACGGCTAGGATGTTAATTCTTTTGTCCCTTACACAATATTTATTTACATTTAACAAATCTTCAAAAGAGAATAACAATAGACAACCTTAATTAAATGTAATAATAATACTACTTCTTTTCTTAATAGATCAGCGTATATAATTCTACTTTCAGAGATCAACTGGGTTCAATACATTCAATGAAATGGTAAACCAGTAAAAGGTAATGACAATGGTGTCAGCAACCACCATTTCAAATTGGAAACGATGTGGTTGAAAAATCTATATAAATAATGTGAGTTTGCACTAATCTACTTTCATTAATAAAACATAAATAATAAATAATAAATTAAATTATTATAGTTTACCTTCTCATTCTGATCTATCTTTAAAATCAATTATTTTTTTTATCCATAATATTAAATTATTATACTTTATCTCATTATTATTAAATAAAAATTTATCTACAAAATTAAAATTTATTAATAATGTAAATCACACGTAACACGTAAGCTTGCCTAGTTTTAATATTAGTTCGGTCAAGTTAATGTCTAAAACACGGGTCAAACTTCTAACCATCGGGACATAAAACCATTGGGCCAATTTTATGTCCCTTGACCACTTGGCCACTCACACCTGGTCTAAAGACAAAGAAGGGGTTTTTCTACTTGGGGAGATGACAACATTAAATAGCGTAGAAAACTGTAGTCGTGAAATGTATGGTATTCAAATGGGGCAAATTCATGGCAGACTTGACTTGGAGTGAAGTCATGTTGCACGCTCTTGGTCGCCCACAAATGTAGACCGTCTTCCACACAATCATAGAAAAAGCTACCACTAACCTATCCCACGTCTTAGCGAGATACTTATCTCACTTTCATTGAACACATGGGGAAGCTTGATATGCACTCCTTCTATGGATCAAAAGTCACGTCTTCTCGCAAGAAAGTCCTTACAAATTAGATCAATATCATTTATTTCATTAGCATACACATTGGATGCCACGGGCAGAGGGGGGTAACTACAGTACTCAATCCCAAAAGTTCCACAAGAAAATGAAATACAATCTATTGCTACATGATACAAGATATCAATCAAATTCTTACTAAGAAAAGGCTTTTAAATCAATCGAACTATGATTAAAAATAGGATATTTAATCAAACAAAATACGGTAAAAAATTATCCAATTATTATACTTTATCTTTTTATTTAATTAGGATCTATTTTAAAGTCAATCGTGATATATATTTAAGATATTATATTATTATACTCTATTAGTTAGCAATAATTTATCCATAAATTACAATTTATTTGTAGTCCAAGTCACAAATAATGTGATATCTTGCCTAGTTAATCTAACTCATAGCCACGTATGGCCACACGCAACATCCATGAGATCTTATGGTTGATGATAAATAAATGTGTATGGCGTTTATAAAATTAGTTCTCTAAAAGAAGTTAGGGATTAATGCGGAATATTTAGTACAATTGATCAGAGACCTCAAATTGTCTTTCATTTATGCACATTGACAACCTATCTACGAAATTAGTTTGTATGATCTTGCCCCAACATAAAGCAACACAATAGAACACAAAATTTGACGAGGATTGGTTTTGCCCAAGACTCAAATCTATCGTTTTCCACTGTGAACCCGAGCAATCTCCTCTCCAAATCAATATATCCTTCCCCCTAAGAACAATATCATAAGAAAATATTATTCAATCGTGTTAAGATTTTAACATGCAAAATCCGAAAATCAACACAAATTCAAAAGAAAGAACCAAAGTTCTAATCCCACTTGTTAAGAAATAAGTGTTTTAGAAGCATCAATCCAGAAAATATTCCCACTTAAGACAAAATAAAAATAAATATAAGATTGAAGACACAAAAAAAATGACTAGAAACTTTCTTCTATAGTAGGCAAAAGAAAACCAACCTACTTGATTAATTTTAATAAAAAAATCACTTACAATAAAAAATTTAATACAATTTTTTTAAAAAAACCTAATATAATTCAGATTAATAACAAGATTTGAAAAATATTACTCTTGATAAATATAATATATAAAAAATAGTGAACATAATATACACCTAAAAAAAAAGATCAATCTCGCACCTTAAATTATGACCCCAACTAAAACTTGAAATGATGAAAAATTTCTCTAAAAGTCTCTTTTTATAAGCCAAATGTGCTCCCTACCCATAAGTGGATGATATATTTAACATCAATAGATTCTTAATTATATAGAAGAATATTAATAGGATTCAAGAAATCACACGAATAAACTTTAAAAAAACGAAATCACACGTAGTATACAAACACCAACCATTAGTGTAATAAACAAAAAGTCAAAAATTGACAATTGAGATTTTCAATACGAAGGAGTGAGGGAAACCCAATAAATCCTCCCCTTCAAGAATCCATGAGCTAATTAAACATAATTGGTAACAAAATTCTCCATACCAACTCCACTTCGATAAAATAAATATTTTTCCTCCATCACAATCTTGGTCAACATATCTGAGGTGTTCCTGTTAGTGTAAACTTTGTTCAACTCTAACAAACAGATGTTTTATTTAATATTAACAGATTCTCCTTTATATAAAATAATATAAGTAGAATTCAAGAAGCCACATCAATAAACTTCTATAAAAAAAGACGAAATCTGTGTAAACTTTGTTCAACTCTAATAATTTTTCTCCAACACATCTGTTACCTAATGATATCGAATATTTATGTGTTTACTTTTTGAATAAAAACTAGAATTCTTACTCAAATGTACAGAACTTTAACTGTTACAAAGTACTTCATACTCATCTTGACTTACCCAAATTTCATTCAAAATTTTTTTAACCATTGAACTTCTTTGCAAGCTTCTGTAATTGCAATGAAGTCAATCTTAAATCAGGAATATGACGTATATTTTTAAAACAAGTTTGCAACCATAATCATAATATGCACATCATAATGACTAACAATTTTAGAAGCCTCATTGTTCCCATCTTCACTTAAAGCAAGTACATGAGATCTATTAATTAAATAACCTTTAGGTAATTTTGCTGTACAAAACATACAGCTAACCCTTCTTTAAATTGTTCTATTTATCTTTTCAGCCACTCTATTCAATTGTGAGGTATAGGGAACACTCTTCTCATGCCAAATGTCATCTTTGCCACAATAAACTTAAAACACATTAGATCAATACTCACATTCATTATCACTTCTCAAGCATTTCAGCATCTACTCACCCTCATTATGACTTCTTGAACATGTCAACATCTTCTCTGTTTCTCTCTCTACAAGATATTATGAAACACATTATTTTTATTCTTCAAATAGTAAGATCATACCTTCCTTTAAGTATTATCAATAAAAGGGGTTTGCAACAACCAAAGAAAATTCACAATTTATATCTCGGGTCACTCTTAATCCAAAAACTAGTTCAAAGAATTAAGCTTTCTCGTTAGTTTATATTCAAATCACCAATATTATCCACAACTGATGCGGGACAAATCCAACTATTAGTGATTTGTTACCTTCAATTGTGTTGGTGCTTCTACCTCATTGGCGGTGGATATTGCTTCTTCTTCCTATGACGTCTTTTTAGCATGAACATCTTTGCCTGCGACAAATAGTCACCATCACCTTTTATGTATAATATGCAAGATGTCGTACCATGCGCAACTTGTAGTATTGATAAATTTTAATTTTATATGTAAACTCTTTTTGAAAAATAAAATAGACTATATAATTTAATATCTTAAATATAGACTCTAATTTACTTTAAACATAGATCTTAATTTAATGAGAAGATAAACTATAATATATTGATTTTTTATTATATATATATTTAAGGCAAGTAGACTAAATTTTGTTAGTAAGAAGTTAGAAATAGAGGTTAACCAGGTATTCGTGGCCCTATGCAAAGAGAATTATTATTTATTATATTTTAATTAGTTGAATCTTCTCCTTTTAATCACAGGTTAATATATTCTTATTATTTTTTATTTTATTGTATTTTTATTTATTAAATCTAAGATTTTTAATCACATATTAGTATTGAGTTCCCCTTTGATTAATAAGAGTATTTTATTACTAAGAGTAGAATATATACACACACAGATATATATATATATATATATATATATATATATATATATATATATATATATATATATATATATATATATATATATGGAAAGTTTTCCTGCACAAAGGGCAGGAAAACTTTCCTGTCTCACATTTCAATCTGGGCCGTCCATGTTGATTAGACGGCCCAGATTTGATTAAAAAACAAACCCACCCACTTCGCCGTCGGCGGCCGGGTGCCGGCCGCAGCCGGCCAGCCCGGGGTGGGGTGGGGGGCGAGGGTGGGCGGAGGAGCAGGGCGGCGTTGGAGAGGGGGGCGGAGGGAGGCGGCGTCGGAGAGGGGAGGGCGGAGGGGCCGAGGGGCTAGGAGGGCGGCGGCGGGGGCGGGGCAGGGGCAGAGGGGGAGGGGTGGGGCGTGGCGGCCGTCACGGCGGGGGCAGGGCAAGGGCAGAGGATGCGGGGGTGGGGCGGGACGGCTGTCGCGGTAGGGGCGGGCAAGGGCAGAGGAGGAGGGGCGGGGCGGGGCGGGACGGCTGTCACGGCGGGGGCGGGCAAGGGTAGAGGAGGAGGGGGCGGGGCGGCAGTTGCGGCGAGGCGGGGCGGAGGGGCTGGGTGGGCAGCAGTCCCGGCGAGGCGGGGCGGAGGGGCTGGGCGGGCGGCCGTGGCAGCGAGACGGGGTGGGGCGGGAGGAGGTGGGCGGAGGGGCTAGGCGGGCGGCCGTCGGGGCGGGGTGGGGTGGGCGGCAGTCGTGGCGAGGCGGGGCGGAGGGGCTGGGCGGGTGGCCGTCGGGGCGGGGTGGGGCGGGCGGTAGTCGCGGCGAGGCGGGGCAGAGGGGCTGGGCGGGCGGCCGTGGCGGCGAGACAGGGTGGGGCGGGGAGGAGGCGGGGCGGAGGGGCTAGGCGGGCGGCCGTCGGGGCGGGGTGGGGCGGGCGGTAGCCGCGGCGAGGCGGGGCGGCCGCAGCGGCGAGAGGGGTGGGGCCGGCTTGATGATATGGACCGTCCATGAAATCAGACGGTCCAGATCAAATTTTAATTTTTTTATAAAAAAACCCATACATCTGGGCCGTCCTTGTAATCGGACGGCCCAGAAAAGTGTGGCGCAGAGAGCCAATTTCCTGCCTCTGGCGCAGGAAATCGGCTCTCATAGAATATATATATATATATATATATATATATATATATATATATATAACATTTATATTTTGTTGTATTTTAAATAGTTAAATCTCGTATTTTTATTGTAGCACAATTTTTAATCTCTTTTTATCAATAAAAATTGATTTCATTCATAGCATTTTTTTTCACAAGGTGTCCTCTTCACCAATCAGGTAATTTCCCTATCTACCTGGAAAGGTTCATCTTAAAACTCACTCTTAACACGTGCTATTTTATATAGTTGATGAACAATAAAACTTAATGCTTATGGATCAAAAAATTTAACTTAACTTTTATGGAGATTTGATGAGAGGAATGTATAGTTTATAAGTTAATGCATGGGCTTAAAAAATATTAGTGTTGCTGATGTTCCAACACACTAAAAATATATTGTTTTTGCAAACGATAAGATGTGGAATATATTTACGGTTAGCGTGAGGTATATTATCGGGCAGAAAAGTAATACCTACTATGTAATTCTAAAAACCGTGGGATAATGTCTCAAATGTATATACCATATATCTCTAAAGTACTATAATTCATGAATTATATTGTCATTAATTATGGATACTTTAGAGGTATTTTTCTATGACTTTAAAGATTAAGTACTATAATTCATGAATTATATTATCATTGATTATGGATACTTTAGAGGTATTTTTCTATGACTTTAAAGATTATTTTGTGGAGTATACTTTCCCCTACGATAGTATAACCCATGATAACTTTAAATATATTACACTTTATCGTAGGCAAATATGGAATTTTTTATAATGACATCAACTTTAGTTAATATGAATTGATGTGGGCAATTTGATAATAAGGCTATTTTACCACACGCACACATATATATAGGTTCATTTTAAATTGATTTGCATCCGCTTGAATTTTTTCCCCAACGTAACTTGAATTTGATCCTAAATAAATAGCCTCTAAAAATTAACCTACCTAAAAAAAAGAGATTTCATCAATTTTTGCACGAGTTTTCATATACAAGAAATTAGAGGTTTGTCATACTGCTTGTTGGAGGTTTTTCATAATGCTATTTTGCAGAATTTTATAGATCGAAATCTCTTATGAAGGAAAGAGATTTCAATGCTACCCATCATACTTTGCACAAATTTCACAAAATTTTCAGAAAACACGGTCGAAATTATCGAAATAGGTGTCTTTTATCCCCAGCCATGTTATTGGTGACCATGACCCCCAATATCTCCTCTTCTACGAGATGATGCTCTCACTAGAGTAAGTTTTATACACACTAGAATACTTTTTTATTCATACGTTATAATTTTAAAATTTTATTTTCACTCGAAAGACTTGTTGGATCGACTCTACTCCTTAATTTCTTAAATCACTTTTCACATGTAATTTCTTTTATTTACAAGAACAGTCAAGTAATAAAGCCTATTTTAAACATTATTATTATTTGTTATGTTAGAATAATATTCAAAAGTAAAATAAATTTTATAAAATATAAATCTTCGTAAATTAATACTAAATCATTTCACATTATTTTTTATGTCAGGCTATATTAAAATCATAGTTTAAACTTGAAATTTGGAGTCGACTCGTTTGGAGTTATTTATATTATTTTTTAATTATATAAATAAAAAATAATATGAAATTATCATGCATTACTCTTTTGACAAATAAAATTGATAAATACATAATTTATATTACTTAAAAATACTAATTTAACTAATTTAAAAGAAAATAAAAATGTTTTGGTGACGTAACTCGGGAGTCAATTACTAAATTAGTCAATCTTTTCGAGAATTTGACTTGATAGGCTACAAAGTTAAGTAGATACGGAGAATTATTTGAGTAAAAAATGAGTTGATTTTAAAACTATGATTAAAATTTGTATAATTAATTTTGAGATAAGTTTGGAAAGGCTTTTATGAGTTGATTCTACTTTATAAACAATTCGAGTCGAATGCGAATTATTATGCACTTTGAAGCATGCCGTATACAGGCACGCGTACAGCACGCGTGGGGCCTGCAAGCTACATTAAGCAACACGTTGCTATTGCACAATTGAAGCTTAATCACCCTCTAGAGTGTGGCGAGGAGGGACAAGATTGTGCCCATCAATGATGATTTGCAGGACGTGCAAGCTCCGTCATGGCGCTGACGCGCTGGTGCGGGTGCGCTGGTGACATCACCCGCCACGACATGCGCCGCCCCATTCAAGATTGCAACATGGCGACCAAGCCGGCGGCGGTCGTCGCTCCCTGCTCGTGGAATCCATGTTTGAACATTGACGGGAAGCACTTGTCCCATCACCTGCCTGCAACAATTATATTTTGAGCGGGTGGAGTAAATGGCAGGTTGTTTGTATTCGATTTGGCTTTGAATTTGGGAACGCTATGACCATGAGCACGCGGTGGACGATGCCAATACCACCCCTTTCAATTTGATTGTATTAAATTCTCCCTCGCCTTCTCCTCCGACGCCCACTTGTACTTGTCGTGAAAACTAGTTGCATCTTTTTCTCAATGGCACACAGTAACATCCTGGTTCTTAGTTTCACTGTAGCAGTGTTCGAGATTCATGCAGGTTTGAGTTTTTCTTATTTTCGGAACGTATGTAGGGTTCGCGAGTACTGTAGATCAACTATGGATTGGATATGGTTCGAATTGGGGCAGCTATGCATGTGCGGGCCCTACATAAATTCTCTTATAAATTCATATATAAGAATATTCTAAACAACCACAAAAAAGCATGATAACCATAGCGTTGCCCCCGATTTCATGCCTAGTTTATTTTGAATTTGTTTACTTAATTTTAAAAAAAATTAAAAAAATTATGAATTTTGAATATGATAACTCATGGCAAAATATTGATTTTTCATTAATTAATTATCTATTTTCTGTTAAGATGTAAGTACGACGTCGTTTGTGGGGTAGTTTTTTTTCATTATAATTTTACCGTATATAATTTATTAATTTGTCTAAATTTTCACAATATCTTATTGTTATTTTACAATTTTAACCTTTTTCTTATTAGGAAAGTTTTTCACTGTTCTAATTTTCACATATCTTTTTATTAATTCAATTAAATTCCCACATATCTCTTACTGTTATTTCTTATCAGGAAAGTCTCTATAATCTAATCCAAACCATTGATGCAATCTCAAATTTTCTAAAATTTAAAAAAATAATTATAAAAAATGTGGCTGAGGCATGTACGGCCTTACTTTACATTATTAAGTAGATTTTATAAATTTGACTAAATTTCTACATTTATCTTATTGTTATTTTATAATTTTATCCTTTCTTATTAGGAAAGTCTATATAATCGAATCTAAATTATTGATGTAATCTAAAGGTTTATCTTATTTTGCCTCTAAAACTTTTAAACTCAAGAAAATTATATAAAAAACGTGGGAGAGGTATGTGGACAAAGCCACTCACTTTATATTATTAAGTACATATATTAGGGAAATTCTTAAAAACAAGTTTAGAGAAAAGACATTGAAGGATTAATTCTTATTTCAAAACTAATTTTCCCTGTTTCAATTTTTTTTAAAAAAACTCATTTCACCCTGTGCAAAAGGCTCTGTATTCCATATGAATTTGAATATTCTTTTTATTTCACCTACATGTCTCTAAATTTGTTAAATTCGGATCCAACCTATATTTGATCCTAAATTCAATTAATTTCATACTACCTAAATAAATTAATGTAATGTTAACACATCATATAAATATGGATTATTAAATTACCCTAAAATCTATACATCCAAATTGTCTTAATACAAGCCGTGTCCAAACTAAATCCGATCCAATCCAAAAGGTCAAATAAAAATTAATATTTATAGAATTCGTAAATCATATATATGAAATCTGTACCCATCCCTACAATATATCAATATCCATGGGCAGTTCAATTGATGAAGGAAGACTAAATTTGAATTCATTGCATGGTTTAATCGACTTAAGAGCATTCTTAACTTTCAACCAGGGCTACATGCAGCGTTTTGAGTGGCTGGGAGAGCCAATTAGCACTGAGTAGTTCTTCACCAACCCTTGGGAGACAAGTAAAGTGGGGTAGTGAACGAAGCAAAGTGGGAAACGTCTTTAATCGGTCATGTGCTGATTGAAACGCAAAACTAGACCGCGGTCCCTCTCCTTGTCCTCTTCACGTGCGCTATACGTCTAGTGGAACTTTAACATTGTGATCCCAATTTGTTCAACTCCTATTTAAACAGTGTCATTCCACTCATGTTTTGTGTCAATTTGATTGAGAATTGATGCCCAAATTGCTAGTTTGATAAGTGATTTAATGTAATTAAATAGAACAGTTTTCATGACCCAAAACTAGTATGTTAATGTGTGTTGTAAAAAGAAGTTATGTAACGCGTCTTCAACTTTTACAGTGTCTATGGAGGATGTCAAGCTGTTGAGTCATGCATGAACAAGCCAACCTTGGATTTTGTCGACATACAAAATCCATGGACAGTGTTCTTGTCTTCGGGCCAAGGAGACCTCTTCTTGTCTCCTATTGCCGGCGTTCTTTGTTTTTTTTATTCTCTCTTTTTCAAAAGCTGGGGTGGATTAGGCGAAGAAAGCCGTCTATGTTCTCAATATGGTCTATGCCATACATGAATGGCCGAGTCCTTTCAATGTTTACGTCTGTATTTAAAATTTTAACCAAGATACGCGCGAGCTGCTTTGGTGCAGATTTTCCCTCCTCTTTTTACTTAATTTTAGTGCCAAGATTTCAGCTTAGCTTAATTTTATTTATTATAGTTGAAAGTAAACACTAAGCGGACTAAGGACTTCCTCCAAATTGTGAAGTAGTTCTTTCATACCCTTACAATTTTCCAAAGAAGAAATCTTTTCTTAGATTTTCTTAGGAAAGAAATAGACTTTTCCAGTCCGAATAAATTTGAATTCTACCCATAATTAATAACATATTAAAATGTTGTGATTTTCACTCTTGGGAAAAATGGGCTACCAAAACCATTGCGTTTACACCCTCAAAATATATCAACTACCATGTGCTACTTTCGTATGATGAAGTAAGGTCGGCAAACATGCAGTACATGACCCCAATCTGAATAAAGATTTGTACTACTAACCCATCGGACTTCTCCTTATAAACAAGATCTCACACACACTTTTCGACTTTTCGACTTTTCAATATTACCATTTGACATGAACCAATTGAAGGCCAAAGGTAATAACGGAATTTTTTTTTTACCCTTTCCTCTCAATCAACATTGAAATTATAAAGAAACGTCCTTTATTTGAAAGGTCTTCAGTTAATATATATAACAAAAAATAATTGTAACGAGGCTTGATGCATAAGATGCTCAAAGGTGGCCCAACGTCTCCAAGCTGTAAATTGGATGGTTTAAATGTTTGCCGTAAGAGCTCACACTTAATATTTTGAGTTTAACACTCTTCACGTACAAATAAACTTTTTTAATGGTTTAGAATGTTGTCAAATACGGGGTAAAAATAATTAACTTAGAACTAAACATAAAAATTTAATATTCTTTTCAACATTATACATCTAGCTGGATACCACAACTCATTTGGCTTTGCACGAAAATTTAGATAAATTAATCACTTGGCGTAAAAGTTAAAAGGTAAGAAAGAGAGTTCAATATTTACTACACATGCCCACAATGTAATGTGAAGTTTTCAAGTACTATTGAAAAATTATGGTGAACTACACCTCATATATTTTGTATGAGCTACACTATAATTTAAACTTTTTTGGTGGGTTTCATATAATGATATATATATATATATATGAAAAGTAGAAAATATAAGTAGGAGATTAATAAATTTACATTTTTTTGTTCAATATAACCTATATTTAAAATTTTAAAATATTTTATAATTAATTTTTAATATAATTACTTTGATCAACAAGATGAGAGTATTAAAAGCATTGGACTGATTTGAAAATCTATAAATATCTTAATTATAAATATATATATATATATTAATAATACTTATGAAATTACTCAATATCACACATTAAGTATATATATACATAGGGTTGTAAACAAGTTAAACCTGCTCGCAATCATTTTACGTTCGGCTTGAACTCGTCCTCGTTAATTTTGTACTCGAAAAATCGGTTCAAAATAGATAGTTTGTTGAACAATGAATAGAACTTGAGATAATAAGTGTTTAGTTTGGCTTGGTTCGAAACTCGAATTCAATGTGTTCAAACTCAAAAAATACTTGGCTCGTTAATACTATTGAGGTCATATTAAACTTATTTAGTATTGAAAATCTTTTTGATCCTATATTAGTCGAGCATAAACAAAACACTAACATTCGCTCGACACAAACTCGGCTCAAAAAACATAACGAGTCGATACAAGCCAAACCCAAACACCATAAATTTTAGACGAACTTAGCTCTACCCATAATATATCAAAACTCGTCAAATATTCAATCAAGTTAAAATATATTTACTAAAAATTATGTCGAATTTAAAAACATCTTTATTCAATTCAACTAAGCTCGTTTACGCTATTGTATGTACACGAAGGTTCTTCTATCCAAGCATGGATTTGCCCCAAGTGGATTGGGTGGCTCCATCCTACAGGCTAAATACTAATGGGGGCCGCTTTGGACACGTGCCGAGACTAGGCATGGTGCACCCTTGGCATCTCTTCGACGCGTATAAAAAATGACTAAGAACGGTAACTAAGAAATTAACAATTGATCATGTGTATTACGTATGCACCCACGTACGTACAATTGCCGGCTTTCCAACGAGCCAATGGCCACCCATCATACCAAGCCGTGAGCAAGAATCAGCTGGAACAGGTGACACATGACCACTTGCTTGAATTTTTGTTGCTCGCCTTCAAACTCTCAGCACACTCCGAGCTCCTAATTTGATCTGCACCAATGATTAACCTTGCAGTTTGCATTGAACCCAGAAACGACGGATAAGATCATATCACAACTGGGTCGGTACCTGCTTCTAGAGCTTCGTCAACCCCAAGTCGACGAGTTTAGGTCGGCTCCACCTCTCCAATCGCATTACAGAAAATGACCCACATGAAAATGGAGCACACAAAGGAGGAAGGAAAGGCTAAGATGTTTGAAAAATGTGGGCTTGACAGGCCACCATTGTTCTTCTAGTCAATATAGTCTTGCCGGACCATTGACCCCTGCTAAAACTGCGTGCTTACCGACATCCCAATGCGTCCTTCTAATATTGTTCCAACCCAACGTGCCCTCACCGGCCACTATTCAATAACAAGACAGACACCCAACGGCCTCGTGTTCATCTAAATTATAGCTCCAGATATCTCATCAGACTGGCTGCTTTGATTGGTAATATCACATTATCCTCAACAAATTCTGTATAATTACCAGAATTTTAAATCCGGTAGTTTTTCAAAATTAACCCAGTTTTTATTTAGAATCATTGTGAAGTTTTAATTACCAGTATAAAATTAAATATTCATCGTAAAAAGTATTTTTAGTATCTAATTAAATATTTTAAAACCAAATACGCCTCATATCTGTTATTTAAAACTTTGTCCTAAACCCAATATTAGTAGCGTCATCCCAACGTTGACGACGGCTCAAGCAGACTATTCTCCTCGTTTTTTTCCTTGTCCTTTTTTTAAAACCATTATAAGCCACAAGCAAGTCATGCCATGAGACCCATAATTTAAAGTGTGCTTACTAGTTTATAGTGCTAGCAACTTCTTGACACTTTCCTTGGTGACATGTTTGGGAGTGATTCGCTTTATATGTAAGTTCTCTCCTCCTTCCTAACCATGTTGATTCGGTTCTATCTGCATTTCAAAGCACTCTTCTCCTCTTTGGGTGTCTGAGAATTGGATAAGGCTTTCATATCAGAGATGGAGTTCACTAATTGGTTCACTGATCATTCCTTGAGCTTGGATCTGAATACAGACCCCCACCGGCTGTTCAAAGATGTAAAAGATGAAGCTAGGATGAAGCTTTCATCCAAAGATGAGGTCGATCTCTTTCTCCATATTAGATTAGATCATCCAGGCAAATTTTCAAAGATGGGATTTGTCTGATAAGATTTAGTTACGCAGGCAACTGTCATGGAAGCCGAGCTAAGCAGGTTGACAGAGGAGAATCAGAGGCTAACTAAATTGCTAGCAGTGAAGCTTGAGAACTTCCAGGCCTTGCAAAACCAACTGAGGGACTTGGCCAGCGCAGGGATAGTGGAGCAGGTGCACACCTCGCCCAGGAAAAGGAAGGAAGATGCAGGTAGCAACGTTGAGTACAGCTCAAGTGAGGACTCGTCGAAGAAGCAGTGCAAGTTCCCCAAGTCCAAGACCTCCAAGGTCTCTGTGCGCACCGACCCATCCGATACAAGCCTGGTAAACATCTACCTATAAAATCTAGCGTATTTGGAATAACAACTAGCATTGATGCTAACGAATATGTCTACCAAATTGAATTCATGATCAGCTGGTTAAAGATGGATACCAATGGAGAAAATATGGCCAAAAGGTGACCAGAGATAACCCATCTCCCCGAGCTTACTACAAGTGCTCTTTTGCACCCTCTTGCCCTGTCAAAAAGAAGGTAACCAACCATACTATCCAATTATGACCATGCTCAACTCAATCAGATTGGATTTGTTGACAAATGTTAGGATTCGTTTCAACGGTTTTAGGTCCAAAGAAGTGCCGAGGACAGGTGTGTTTTGGTGGCAACATACGAAGGTGAGCACAACCACCCACACCCTTCACAAGCCAATACAACTGCTCATAGGAATAGTTCAATTCAAAGTGCTGCCACCTGCCCTGTTCCATGCTCCCTCGCGGCTAGCTCGTTGAACCCCACCATGACACTTGACCTGACCTCAAGCCGTCAAGTAGGAGCTCATCAGGACGGATTGATGAGTCCCACCGTGGATGTCAACTCCCAAGGTTTCCAACAGTATCTTGCGGAGCAAATGGCCTCTTCTCTGACCAAGGATCCTAATTTCACTGCAGCCCTTGCTGCGGCCATTTCTGGGAGGATTCTTCAACCAGGATCTTCTTAGAGAATGGAAAGTGCTATCTTGGAGTGCTGTTTGATTATGAAGGGCAAAGTGAAGAATCAAGGTTCAAGATTAATTATGTGAATATATGATGTAGCTTGGAGAGTTAATGGGTGTTAGAAAGGGTTGGCTTTTGGGTATGTTGTTTATGGGCGTTGGAAAGGGTTGTGATTGGGTTGTTAGCTATGTTGGTGAATGGTGACGGTGGGTAGGAGCAACTTGCTCGTTGGTTTTACTGTTCATACCGGTTCCTCAGATGGACCATTTCAGAACCGGACGGAGAACGAATGAATGGGAAGTTTTTAAGGATACCAGATGCCCTTTCAGCAGAACTACCCATTCAATGTTTGCCGGTGCTAACAATAAATCTAAGATTTTCGCTGTGAACGTCAACGTTTATCTATTCTTATTAACGAAAGAGAAATTAAATATTAACTTGAGTTTAATTAAAAGTAGAAGAATCCGTCGAAATAAAAATAATTTTTTTAAAAAATAGAATAAATATATCACCTGCAGAAGGTCACGGTCTCGTTAAGCTCAATTTTTTTAAAAATAAAGAAAAATATTTTATGGTAGGAGTTTATGGGTACCCGATTAATTTTAATTTTTAATTTTTTACTAATTAGAGTTAGTATAATTTTCTTAAAATATAATAAAAATTAAATAATTATAATTTTTTTATTCAAATATGATATATATTTAAAGTCAATCATAATCTATTTTTAAAAAATTAAATTATAAGCCCTATATACATGAGTTATATCTCATATAATTTATATTAACTACACTTTTTATTTTGAACAATTTAATAGATTTTAGAATTCAAAAATTATATAGATATATAAAATAATAAATAATATGGGTAATTATAAATTTTCGATGCAATCTAATATTTTGACCATTTAATCTTAATTGTTAAAGTAATTGCAAGAAAACTTAATTTCAATATCTATTAACTTGGGCATCTTTTATAATTTTAAAAATAGATGATAATGATATTAAAAAAGGCAAAATTTTATCAACCTCCTACTTATGCCCCCTATTTTTAATATATATAAATATTATTTTATAGAAATCGCTAAAAAAATTCAAATTAAATATGTAGCCCATATAAGTTATATTAGGCATAACTCATATAAATTTTTTAAAAAAATTATTACATTTTATCTTATTATTTAATGAAAGTTTATGTATAGAATTAAAATTTATCCGGTGCACGGGCGACACCTTACCTAGTTTATTAATAGAAAAAGAATTCAATATTGGCCTCTAATTAAAAGTAAGAGATTTAACTAATCAAAATATTAAAAAAATCAAATGATTATAATTTATCTTTTTATTTAATTATGATTTATCTTAATCAATCAAAATCTATATTTAAGATATGAAATTATTATATGACCTTCCTCATTATTCAACGATAATTTAATTATGAATAAAATTAAAATTTATCTATAATATAAGCCACACAAGACTAGTTTTTAATTGGTTAAATTAACTATTTGGTTTAAAAATATGGTTACACACGCATGCACTTACACACACACAGATATATATATATATATATATATATGAGGGAGGATTTGCTGTACTGCAGCACAGCCAAGATGGCTGTGCTGCAGTGTTCAGCCGTTGGATCAAATCCAACGGCTGAAACATGCCCCCATCAAAAAAAAAAAATTTTCCGGCAGCGCGCCGCCGGCCGACGCGTCACCGCCACCCCGGCCGACGCGATGCCACCCCTACCCCGCCCGTCGCCGCCCCGCCGGGGGCGGCGACGTATCCGCCAGGCGACGGGGCGGCGGATCTAGCCGCCCCGGGTCTTCCCCTGCCGGCCCGCCGCCCCGCCGCCGGGCGACACCACCGCCGCCCGTCCCCGCCCGCCACCCCGCTGCGCCCCCCTCGGCCCCCGCCGCCACCCTGCCCCGTCCCCCTCGGCCCCCACCCGCCACCCCGCCGCGCCCCCCTCGGCCCCCGCCCGCCACCCCGCCGCGACGCCCCCCCCCCGTACCCCGCCCGCCACCCCGCCGCGACGCCCCCGTCCCCCGCCCGCCACCCCGACGCGCCCCCTCGGCCCCGCCGCCACCCTGCCCGTGCCCTGGCCCCCGCCGCGCCCTCGGCCCCGCCGCCACCCGCCGCGCCCCTCGGCCTCCGCCCGCCACCCCGCCGCGCCGCGCCCCGTCCCCTGTCGCCGGCGCCCCCCGGCCGTCGCCGTGGCCGGGCAGCCTTCCCGCCCCCTCCGCCGTCGTTGCTGCTGCGGCGCCGCCCCCCCCTTTTTTAGATCTTGGCCGTTGGATGCTAATCCAACGGCCAAGATCATACTGCAGCACAGCCAAGATGGCTGTGCTGCAATACAGGAAGATTTATTCCTATATATATATATATATATATATATGTCATTGAGCTAATGTATATATCATTGAACCTTTAATGTATTAGTAGTAAAAGGTAATTAAAAATGTCCACAATAAGAAAGAGGAGAGATAATAATTTTAAGAAAAATGCCACTCTTACGTGAAAGTTATAATTACGGGAAGCCACACATGACTAGTTTTTAATTGGTTAAATTAACTATTTGGTTTAAAAATATGGTTACACACGCGCATGCGTGTGCGTGGGCGCATGCGCTTTTATATATATATATATATCATTGAGCCTTTATTGTATATATCATTGAGCCTTTAATGTATTAGTAGCAAAAGATAATTGAAAATGTCCACAATAAGAAAGAGGAGAGATCACAATTTTAAGAAAAATGCCACTCTTACGTGAAAGTTATAATTACGGGGCGTAAATTTTTAGTTTAGTGCATTGTTTTTAAGGTGTATTTAACTATTTATTGCTTGGCTTCTATAAAATTGGCGTGACACATACAAAAAAAAGAAAGAAAAAAGTGGGATTCTTAACGTCGTTTTGGCATTATTTGAATTTTAATGCCTTTGACAACCTTATTTAGAGGATTTCTCACATAATCCATAACCGTAGGGAATTGCCGCTAGCTGTAACCCTTTTCTTATAACCATTCAATCACCGATGGTTAAGACTTAAGATTATTTATTAACAAAATGGTTAGGCTAATATTGTCTTATTAATGTAGCCTACAAAGAGCACGCATGATATTTACCTTCAATCAAATTGAACGTATGGTTTGGTCGAACACAGAGATTTTATATCTAATATTTACTTTAAATTATATTGTTTTTTCACACATGCAAGTTTTATTAAATGCTCTTACAAAACAGAACAAAAAAAAGAAAAAAACGGTAAATTAAATATTAAAGTATCGTATTGCTTGAAAGGGGTTCAAATATTGGAAATACATATTGGTCAAGTTGGATTAGGTATTGCACATATTAAACCCGTTAATTAATTAAAACCCATGTACAAAGCCCGATTATTTATTATTTAATTATTTACTACTTGACCCTGAATGTGATCCCGATCGAAACCCGTTTAACAAATCCGATCACTTAAAACCCGGATTAAATTATAAAAAATTAAATTAAATGGCACAATAAAAAATTAAATTAAAAATAATTATTTTAAAAAATAAGGAGTTAAATAAACTAATATAAAAAAAGTTGAAAACATATTAATTTTACGTATAAACACATATATCTTTATAATGAAGTTTAAATTATATCAAATATAATTTTTATAAAAATTATATTATTTGAAATCAGGTACCGCGTACTCGAAATTAGAAACCAAACCCTACAATTATGAAACGGATACCCGGTATCTTAAAACAAAACCTTATTATATGAATTCAAACAATAAATAAAAGCTCAACAAGGTAATACAAAAAAGAAAAGCCTCCCAACAACTTCTTGTGTCTAAGAATTTTCTTCCATCTTATTCGAAGGAGGTGTTCGGGAATGAATCTTGAATTCTGATCAACGTGATTATATGAAAATATTGTTGTGAAGCTAACATAAATTGGTAAGCTAGTATCTTATAATTTATCTCAACTGATTTTTCTAAAATTAGCTGACAAATAAAGAATTAAGAAGACAATATAATTTTAAGTCCAATTCAAATTTAAAATCCAAAGAAGCTTACTAATGGCTCATTAAAATCAATGGAACTCATTGCTTCAAATTCATCTATTGAGATCATTCTTAAATTATTATTAGCTAATAAATTAGTCAAACTTAAAGAAACAATTAACCCTACTTATAAATGATAAAATTTTGATAGCTAAATATATAAGAATTTTAATTTAATCTCATATCTTATACATCTTGGATTAAAATCCTATTATTAGTAGGGATCATGTTTATAATTTTTTTAATAGTTGGCCATTTTTTAAGAGATGATCTGACTTATAAGTGATTAATTTACAACTTTGTACTCAAAAGAGTGGTTACATGTAGTATGAGAACCTATCTAAAACCATATTGAGATGATAAATTGGACTCAATTATAAATATAAGATTAGGCCCACAAGCCGAAGAAAATAATTCTTAGGACCAAATTTCCAAAAACTATGAGATGGCAAAATCTCTAAATTATTTTCATATTCAATGCCTACATATCAATGAGAGTATAACTCTAACATACTCAATATTTAATAAATTATTTTTTAAAGGTAATTAATCAATAATTAGAAGTTATAAGTTTAGTATGAAAGAAATTATGGTGAGTTGTATCTCGTATATATAAAGTACACTTTTAATTTGAATCTTTTTATTTTTATTGTCCTTTGTAATAAGACCTACTGGTAAGGTTGATCAATTTTTATCTTTTAAGATATCAATATAAGACAGATTTTTAGATTTTTTAAAATTATGTTATTTAAAAATATTTAAAGATTATTTTTATTTCAATTACATTGATATTAAAAAGGTTAAAAATGTCAAAAGAATTTGAAAATTTAAGAGTGTCCTAATTATTTGTTTTTTAATTTATTTATATATATTTTAAATAGTGAGTGAGGACGCATTAAATTACCTGAAATAGAGCAATTACCACGTACATGCGTGTGCATATATATATATATATATATATATAAGGGGGTGGTTATGGTGAGCTGCCCCCTTTTGGTAGCGTGCCATACGCAACCAAATCTGGGCCGTTGGATTGAAATCCAGTATCCCAGATTTCATCGCCTCCTCAGATCTGCCCAGACCCGTCCGTCCACCCTTGCCCCTTACCGACTCCCCCCCAAGCCATCACAGCCCCATCCCGCCACCCCTTGCCCGCCCCGCCGGCTCCCTCCCCTCGCCCCCATCCACCCCCTTCTAACCCCCCCCCTCGCTCACATTCCCCCTTTCCCAGCCACTGTCCTTGCCAGTTGCAGTCCCCCGCGGCTGCAGTGGTGGTGGGGGGATTGCGACCGGCGAGGTTGATGGCTGGGGGAGGGGGAATGCGGGGACGGCTTGGGGCGAGGGAGCAGCGGTGACAGGCAGGGGTGGGGGGTAGGTCTCGGGTGGATCTTAGGCGGGTCTGGGCGGATTTGGTAAGGTTATAAAATCTGGGCCGTTGAATTTCAATCCATCGGCCTAAATTTGGCAGCGTATAATGCGCTGCCAAAGGGAGCAGCACACCATAGCTAAACCATATATATATATATATATATATATATATATAGGGGGTAGCTATGGTGAGCTGCCCCTTTTGGCAGCGTTCCATGCATTGCCAAATCTGGGCTGCTGGATTGAAATCCAACGACCAAGATTTCATATCCTCCCCACATCCGCCCATACCCGCCCAAGACCTGGCCTAAGACCCATCCAACCTACCCATCCACCCCTGCCCCTTGCCGCAGCCCCCTTGGCCGCAGTGCCCCAGCGCCCTCCCCACCCCTGCCTATCCCGGCGGCCCCCACACCCGGGCCGCCCCTTCCAACCCCCGCGTTCCCCTCCCCTAGCTGTCGCCCTCGCCAGGCGTGGTCCCCCTGTGACTGTGGTGGGGTGGGGGGACCGCCGCTGGTCGGGGTGGCTGTTGGGGAGGGGGTGCTATTGTGGCGGTAGCAGGGATTTAGAAGGAGGCAGTTTGGGGCGAGGGGGACTGCAGGACAGAGAGGGGGAGGGTGTCGACAGGGAGGGTGCCGGTGGGGGGTTGCAGGATGGGGCCACGGCCGAGGGCAGGGGTGGGCGTGTGGGCGGGTCTCAGGGGATCTTAGGTAGATCTGGGAGGCTATGAAATCTGGGTTATTGAATTTTGCCAAAAGCCGGGATTTAGAAGGAGGCAGTTTGGGGCGAGGGGCTGCAAGACAGAGAGGGGAGGGTGTCGACAGGGGAGGGTGCCGGTGGGGGGTGATAGGATGGGGCCACGGCCGAGGGCAGGGGTGGGCGTGTGGGCAGGTTTCGGGGGATCTTAGGTAGATCTGGGGAGGCTATAAAATCTAGGTTATTGAATTTTGCCAAAACCGGGCAAAACACCGTGACTAAATCTTTTTATATATATATATATATAAACCAATTAAAATATGACCACGCATTACAAAGCCACGTGGCACACAACAAGTGGTCCAAAGACGAAGAACGTACGTGGCACCGAACGTCAAAAAAAGTGCGCATTTTTATTCTTTGCATCCTCTGCCCGGCGAGATCCCACCTCCGCCTCCGCCGCCGCCGCCGCCGCCGCCGCCGGAAAAATCGTGGCGCCGCCGGCGACGACGGCCATCCGCCGAAAGGTCACCTACCGCTCGCCGTCGCCGCCACTGCAGCCTCCTCCGCCGCGGCCCCCTCGCGTCGTCGTCGACGACGACCTCCCCTTCTGGCAGCAGACCTGGTTCCTCCTCCTCCTCCTACTCATGGCGCTCGTCCTCTTCGCCCTCGCGCTGTTCCTCTACCTCGGCCTCGATCTCGAACAGTCCTCCCCTTTCCCGGCCTCCGCGGCGGTGGAGGGGGTCGAGGTACGGGCAATTTCGATAGGTTTGGATGATATGTGTTGGTTTAGGCTGATAAAGATTGGATTTTTATTTTGTTCTGTGGACAGATCACGTATGGATCGGTGCTGAAATTGATGCATGAGAGGACTAAGGTTCGGTTGCATTCTCACGAGGTGCCTTATGGGTCTGGAAGTGGGCAGCAGTCTGTCACTGGATTCCCCAATGTTGATGATTCGAATAGTTATTGGGTGAGATTGGCGTGGTGGCTTTTATGTGTGCTTGTATGATATTGGCATTTAATATTTGTTGACAGAAAATTTCAATTTTTTTAAGAAAAAATTGTTTTAATGTAGATTTTGTGTCATTTGATTTAGATATGAAAGAGTACCCAGTTTGATCATGTTGGTCCTAGTAGGGATTAGGTGTTAATTGTGATAATGATGATGATTCTAATAGTTATTGGGTGAGATTGGCTTGGCTTTTATGTGTGCTTGTAGGATATTGGCATTTAATATTTGTTGACAGAAAATTCAATTTTATTTTTTAAAATTTTGTTTTAATGTAGACTTTGTGTCATTTGATTTAGATATGAAAGAGTACCCAGTTTGAACATGTTGGTCCTTGTAGGATTAGGTGTTGATTGTGATAATGATGATTCTAATGATGCATGAATGAGAGAATTTGTTTGTTCTACTTTTTTTCTTTTTATCTGTGGAAATTTTAATTGGAACAGATAATTTTGTCTATGTGCAGCGATTAATATCATGCATTGTTCCTTCTTTTGCTTGGCATATGAACAGTGAGAGATGGTTGGGCACTGAGTTTCTCCCTTTTTTCTTGTGCTAAATATTTATAGATAATGGTTATGATAAAAAGTAAATGTCCAAACTGTATACTTCTGGGGAAGGATTGAATGGGTAGGTACTGCAATATTACCCATCTATCTGAAGGTTCAGCTGCCCTTGAACAACCTTTCTATCGCTGCATTTTGAGGATTTGGATGTCTTCAATATGTTATTTATGAGTTTTGATTACATGAATTATATGAGAAGTTTCCTTGTGTTTACTAGTTGATAGATAATATAGTTCTATGAGTTATCTTAGGCTTCAGTTTGTTATGCCGCAGTAGAAAATAAAATGCTAGCTTCTGAGAAATTATTCAAACTTATCTTTTCCTTTTATGTGTGGTTATATGTTTTTGGCCCGAGGTTTCTTTGAGGTGGCTGTTTTCCTTTGCCTCCCAGTTTCGAAGTATTTTTATTCAGGAGAGCTTCAATGGTTCTTTTCCCCTTTCCGTCTTTATATATGGAGTATGGCTATTTAATTCTTCAATCTCATTGTTAGTTTGTGGCATTTTTAATTTGGATTTTACAGATAGTGAAGCAGATACCTGATTCCTCTGCAAAACAAGGAGATCCAATTAAGCATGGATCAATTATTCGTCTACAACACATGAAAACTCGAAGATGGCTGCATAGTCACTTGCATGCCTCACCAATATCAGGCAATCTTGAGGTTGGTCTTACTATGATCCCTTTTGTTAATGGTTATGATAATTGCGGGTCTTCCCAGTAAAAGGTCATAAGATAGAACTGAGGATATTGTTGTTTCTTGTTTTTTCCTTTTTAAATTTTATTTTTCTAAATTGCTATATACTTTTGTGATTTCATTAGCCTGTATTGTCAAATTTTAAAAGGAAGTCTTTGCAGCAGTAGTGATCATATGCATTTCTACTTTCTCACAATTATTACAGCTGGGCTATAAGTGAATCACTTGCTTCTGTTGGCATGAACTCAGAATTTGCATCAACTCATTTTATTTGGAGAGCATTATTAAATTGCATCCATGCTTTATTATGCATATTTATATAAATAGAAAAAGGAATTTGTGGAAATTAATTATTGGCCTATTTTAGTATTAATGTGCTTTTACTGCCAGTTCAAATCTTTGCCAACGTTGGATCTTTGAAAGCTATATTTTTTTATGGTATGAACACAACGGCTTATAATTTTGTAATAGTCTCGATACTACCTGTAGCATGGCTTTTCTTTGTGGAAATTCTGTTACGTTTACTGGACATAACACCTTTTGGCACTCTTTGTGAAACCTGCATATTAGATGTGGATGTGTATTTCCATCAAACAAGTGGGGCATTTAATACGAGTTACATTTTTTTATTGCTTATAGAAAGTGCAACCATCACAATTGCTTGCTTGATGGTGTGAAATTACTCTTTTCTATAGGTGAGCTGCTATGGAAGTGATAGTGACACTGATACTGGTGATTTCTGGAGGTAAGTGAGAGGACATGTACTTTTTCATGAGAGCATTCGCCTTGATCTTCCTAGTCAACTGATTTTAATGAAACAGGCTTGAGATTGAGGGAAGCGGGCAAACATGGAAGCAGGATCAGAGAATTAGACTGAAACATATTGACACGGGTGACTACCTACACAGTCATGACAAGAAATACACAAGGATTGCTGGAGGCCAGCAAGAGGTATCTTTCGCAATGAGTGAAAAAAGACCTGAAAATTTTTAGCTTTTAGGAGGCCTTTTTCCTACTTTTGTACTTTCAATTTTCCGAACTTGATTTGTCTAACAATTCTGACTAAATCCAGGTCTGTGGTGTTCGAGATAAGCGTGCTGATAATGTATGGATAGCGGCAGAAGGGGTGTATCTTCCAGTTGGAGGAGGAAGTAGAAGCGAGTAGATGCTCCATCAAATGCCAAAAAATGTTCTCGATGAGCCCTAATTGTACGTCTTATTTTACTTCGTAGATTACTGTTACTTATCTAGCATAAGATTTGTCTCATGTTCGACCTTAAACACGCACTCGTTTTTACTTGTAGCTGTGATGATATGTTTTTGCTGGTAGGTATGAAAATGCCAGCTATAGCTTATGTGAACTATCATTTGAGCCACAAAAAGTTTTGAAGTATACTACTTTTTATTCTTTGGTGTTCATTGGAGCTTGAAGATTTTTAACAGTTCGCCTCAATTACTGGCCAACTTTGTCATTTACAGTAAAAAGAATTAAATTGTAAATAATTGTTTTATTTTGTTCTTTTTGAAGGCAATACCTTACCAAATCGAAGTGTCTATATTGTTATAACTATTTATTGTGCTATGGGATAAAATACTATTTATGGTGGGCTTTAAATCTTTTAATAGCTATCAGATTTTTTCAAAATTGACTTACAATTCTTAGTAAGCATTTGATATAGTTTAACATTCAAAGGATCGAGTTTTTAATCTGGAGAGTCGTGATGTGTCCTAATTTAATTTATCCGTCGGGAATCTATCATAAATAGCTCCATTTTAAAGTTTCCTATTGCACATTTAAAGTTTTAAAATCTTTTTCTAACATAATTAACAAAATTTTATTTGACTTGGCCAATTCATCTTTTTAAACATTTTAAATCTTAATTCTTAATTTTTAGCATAAATATAATTGTTTGCACTTTTAC
This sequence comes from Piper betle, assembly GCA_033002965.1. Lineage (NCBI taxonomy): Eukaryota > Viridiplantae > Streptophyta > Magnoliopsida > Piperales > Piperaceae > Piper > Piper betle. The sequence continues at coordinate 6,741 of JAURVB010007848.1, read as the reverse complement.
ATTTTCTTAACCATACCGTCGTTGAATTCAGATTATATTTAAATTTTTTTGCATTTATTGGTTGCGACCAAACTTGACCAAAATGAGGTATCTATTTTTATAACATCATTGCTTAAGTTTCAACTTTTAAAGACACTTTATTTCTTTTATTTTCTATTTTTTGTATTGTATAAAAAGACAAAATTTTAACCTTTTACTTAATATATATAGAGATAAGATAGTGTGAAGGAATGCAGTGACATCAAATTTGGGCCTAGATCTATTTTTTTATAAAAAAACCCTTTATTCCCACTCTTGGTGCCGTCGTGCCCACGTCCATTCCCACACCCATACTTGCAATGTTGTCGCCCTCCTCTTTGCTGCGCCCGTCGTCGCCCTTTCTCCTCACTGTGCCAACGCTCACGTTGTTGCCACTCTTCTACCTTGCCGTGCCCATGTTTGTGGCGCCGATGACATCTTCGGCCAAGGAGGGCAGAGAGAGACATGTCAGTGCAGGGGGAGCCAAGGGCCGTGCTAGCCATGGCGGCAAAGGTGTGGGTGGCAAGGTGGGGGAGGTGGTGCTTATCACAAGAGAAGGAAGGAGGTCTGGAGGCCAAGGACATACTCGAGGAGGTCGTGCTGGGCGGCGCTGGTGAGCTTGTTGGCAACAAGGGAGAAGGTGGAGAGGTCGCGGTGGAAGGCAAGGTAGGGTGAGGTGCAGGCAAAGCCAGTGGTGATGGCGTCAGTGTCAGGGGAGGAGGGGATGAAGGACTTGTCGGTGTCGGTGTGGGGGAGCTGAGGGTAGTGCCGTCCATGGCGATGAGCTGAAGCAGCGGCGGTGGCCATGGGGCAAGAGGTGACTTAGGGATCTAGGCCATCCGATACCAGATTAAAGATGATCGCAAGAAAATTTTCCCGTAGTAACCACCCTCTTATATATATATATGTAAAATTATATTAAAAGTAAATTTCTTATGTAAAATTGGCTAATTAATAAAAATAAATTTAAAAAATTTAAAAGTAACCCCCCTCTTATATTTTAAAAAAATTCTTATATTAAAAGTAAATTTCTAAAATTGACAAATTAGTTAATATTGGATAATTAATAAATAATAATATATTAATATTTTTTAAAATATATAAATTGATAAGATTATAAAAAAAATCTACTATAATACAAATCAAGTATTTATATAAATATTATAGAAAAAATATGTAATTTAAGTGGACTATATTCAAAGTCAATTTATATTTATTATAAATTTATATGTGAAAGTTTAAATCATTTAATGATTAGTAAACACAAGTTTAGTAAATAGACAATAATTACTTAATGAGCTGTGGGCAAACAAATAGAATGTATTAATATTATACCAAACTAAATTATACAAAATTTGATTAGTTTATTTTTGCGTACAAACAATGATTTAATTTTAATAAAAACAGGGATATAAAAATATTTAACAAGTAAATATCCTGAAATAATTGGGTATTAATAACTAGAAGACTTTAAGTTGATAAATTTTTTTTCTAACTGGAATTTAACATATTTTTAAAAATTTTAATTTAAATAGAATTATATTATAAGTTTTTTTAACAATAAAGAAAATAAATAAATAAATAAACCAATAAATAAAAAAATTAAATTGTTTAGTAATCCTAAATTATTATTAAGTAAGGAACTTTAGTTTAAATAATATAGATAAAATTTACCAATTTTCAATGTTTCATATTGTGAATAATTACACTAAAGTTTTACAAATAATAAATAAAATATTGAATTAAACAAGTAGTAGTAAGTCCATAAGGCAATTGTATGATAAGAATTAAGTACAATGCGAGAATGGCTGAAAGCGAAAAAAACAAAAAAAATGCCCTAGCACTTTAATACAAAGGAAATGATTAAGTATAATTTTGAAAATTTTAATAGTATTAGGAAACCTTTTTGTGACATTAGTAATAACCTTTCCTTTTTCAAATTTTCCTTTTTTCACGTATATTTTTTAATTTTGTTTTCTTTTTCATTAACCAAACATAATGACATGTATTAGGAAGGTTAGTAATAAATATATAACAATAAGAACATTTAATGTTTCTTTAGCGTACATCCTGTTCTATTGTATTCTTTAGCGTACATCCTTTCTTTGTCCATTCGCCGTTCCGTTCCAATATCTCTTCTTCCATCAAATTTGCTTTTGCGTATTACGTTTAAGACCTTACTCCCAATCCTTTGGTGAAGTAGTGCGAGCGTTAATTTATTTCTCTATCCCTGTCTGTCCTTAAAAATTATATACAATGTATTGTGTAAAACAAACCAATTATAAATCAATTCCCTACTTGTATCCTAATTTAATTTAAAATCTACTAATTATAATTAACTTAAGATTATCAATTTGCCCTTTAGGATTTATTTGTTGATTAAACAAAGATGTGGGGGACAATATACGATTTTTAGTTATTTATTATTTTTATATTTAACTATTTTTCAGCGATACAGATTTTAACATATTTCAAATTGCTTAGAATATAATTTATTCTCATTAAAAAATTTTATAATATTTATTTATAACATTTGATTTGTTTTATAGTATATTATTATTTATTATTTAGTTATTCATAAATTTGATATCATAAATTTACTTACTTAAGAAAACTTATTATAGGGTTTGGTTTTAGATGACTTAGATTTTTTACTTCTAATATAATAATGAAAGGATAAATTTGTTATTTGATTTACTTTTATGAATTAAAAATAAATAATAATAACATCAACTAGTTAGAAGATATGTGGTAAATCTTAATTAAATTAATACTTTTGTTAATATAAAATAAAAGATAGTATTGTACAATAATTTAATCATGACACATGGTAGCATTATGTTAAAAGTCTTCGCTTTTATATATTAATATTAAAATAACATACAAAATTAATTCAAATATATCAGTAATTATTATTTATAAATTGGTAAATTGTTATTTTTGAATAAAAATTATGAATGTCTATTTAACTTTAAAAATATCTATTTTTAGAAGACAATAGTTGCATATAAATATTAAAATTAATTTATATTTTTTGTTAAAAATAAGTAATAATCTTAATAAAGTAGATAATAATTTAAAATAATAATTTGAATAAAATTTTAATAACTAAATTGAATTTTTTTAAGTTTTCTTTAATTGGGATAGAATTATGCTCTAACTTTTTCTTCATAATAGTTAATAATAAATAAATAAATAAGTAAATAAAAATTAAGTATGAATGGTTAAGTAAAAAATAAATTAGACTAATACCATTTTTAATATGTTAAAATTTGATAATTTTGTTAGAATTCCTGATTTGGGTAAAATTATACTCCAATATTTTTAATAATAAATAATTTAGTAAAAATCTTAATTTTAGTAAGTATTGGCGGGCCTTTAGAACTATTGTGGACTGTAATCAACTACATCGCAACGCGACTAGAGAAAGAAAAAAGGAGCGCTTTAGCTAACGAGATTGATAGCCTATAATATGGATACTATAGTCTTCCTTACATAAAAATGACCTATGTTTGCTTTGGAAAAAATAATGATGTACGTTTCCTTATTTAAGAGCCCAAAATAGAGGAAGCTAATTAGGAGATTCTAAGTGGCATTTGTATTGGCAGGAGTTCTACAGCAACATCCTAAGGAGTAGATCAGCAGGCGCAAGACCAGTTAACTTTGGAGCAAATTAGCATGCGCTTAGGCTCGGGGAAAAGCTAGGCAGTGGCAGTTTTGGCCGAGTTTGTGTGGCAAGAAAGTGGCTTACGAGTTGCTTCAATTGGAGAAATTCATTCTCTCAATCTCGCCCATTGTGAGAATGTAGTAAATTGTCTCGGTGACACTCACTCTATCGACAAAGACGGCAAAGTTGTTTATCATCTTGTCTTTAAGAGTTTTCCGATGGATATTAAGTTTATCCCACATTGGTCGTAGAGGTTATTGATGACTTGTATATAGGTTAATGAGTAAGCCTTATTCTTTGAACTAGCTTTTGAATTAAGAGAGGTTGTGACACATATTGCGAGTTTCTTTTAATTATTTAAAGTCTTTTTGAGGGCCTAAAAGGCCCAACACTGGTTTTGGAGCTTGGGTGAAGGCCTAAAGGGCCTAACAAGTGGTATCAAAGTCAAGTTCGAGCTGGGTTTACCTACGCCGACCAGGTGGGTGCTATCTGATTTAAGAGTTTCGGGCCACGCCCGATGTGTAAAGGGGGGTTTCGGGCCACACCTGATGTGTAAAGGGGAGTTATTGAGATTAAGAGAGGCCTGTAATACCTATTACGAGTTTCCTTTGATTATTTAAAATCCCCAGAGGCCTGTGATATATATTACAAATTTCCTTTAATTGTTCCCTTTTGAGGGCCCTTTTGGCCCAACAATGGTTTCGGAGTTTGGGTGGGAGCCCAAGGGCCCAACAATGGAGGCATTGTTGATAGTTATATTGATCGACGAGGTGGCCAGCCACCCGAATATGTGGCGTGACACCTTGCCTGTTTGCTGACCAAAGGCCTGGCATTCATCCACTCCAAAGGATATGTGCACTGCACATCAAGCCCGGTAACATCCTCGTCTCGCCGCCTTCCTCATTGGTGCCACCATGCATCAAGACTGCCGATTTTGGACTTGCCAAGAAGGTGGGAAGGAAGAGTGGCCCTCGAGGAGCCAACCAGTACATATGTATGGGTCTTGGATGTGTGGTGCGTGAGATGCTCCCGGGAAAGCGGCTACTGAGTTGCATGGCTGACAGAAAAGGCGTCAATACGCTGCGCCTACCACCATGGGTATCGAATTATGGAAAAGATTTCTCGAAACATTGCTTTCATGTTGACCCAAGGGCCTCGATGGACGGCTGAGGAGCTTCTGCGTCATCCCTTCCTAAATCTGTTCTCTAACACCAATAATGAGATTCAATTCCATGATTTGAGGAGCGAGCAAGAGGATGAAAGTAGTACAATAAATGCTTTCCTCAATTTCTTAGGCGATCTTTTCAGTAGTGGCAAAGGTACTGCTACTAGGTGGGATGAATGGTTTGAGAAGAACATAAGGATAACATCATTGACATTTCTTTTGATCATATGGATGAAAATCAACATTGACCTCAATATCACTACCTCAATTCAGCTCCAAGAAGCTTAGGAAAGAATATGTTTTATAACGTTGTATTTGATTTTTTGCATACTGCTGGATAAAATACTCAATTATTGTAACTTTCGTATATCTAAAGCAATGAGTATGAAAACTTTAATTTTACCAATCTCTTTATCAACAAATTATTAATCTCAATGATTTGCTAGTTGATAACTAAAAGCCATGTTCTTGCCTGCATTGTGATTGACCGATGTCATCCAATCAAGCTAGTAGTATAAACCCAAGTAATCAAAATTTGTCTTTAAATACTAACCGTAAAATTATTTGACGGTTTGATTGGGTGGCTAAATGTGTTACTCGAGAAATCCAATCGATCAGCCTAATATGAGTCAAGTCAGGCACCAGCAAATTCAATCAATAAAACAGGCATACAAATGAGAAATAATGCCCAAAATATGAAAATTTTTGTTAAAAATGCCATCCGCAATACATTGCCTATGGTCACATTATTCCATTCAAATGTTGTGCTTATAACTTGTCAGTCACATAGAGCCCAATTATCTTTCACGTATAACAATTCCATCAAAATCTATATATGCTTAATAAGGCGACAACCATAGACAGGTAGTTTGTAAATTAAAACGAGTAAAAAATTATAATCAGCTGTAATTAAGGTCTTACAGCCATTATTTGCTATAAGATCTAAATGAGCATTAAGATGTGCATAAATAATAATACCTATTAAGTATTGAATTTTCAAAACTACCGTTGAAGACATTTAATGAATGCTAAAATGTTATTTGCTGATGGGGAGAAATTATCAATCGAGAAGAAAAAGAAAAGTTTTCTTAAAATCTTCTTCAAGTTTTTTGTATAACTTCTTATATGTTTTCCTGGCTCAAATTTGATCAGGGATCATCTACAAATAAGCACCCAAAAGAAGTAGAAAGGTGCAAAGAAAATTCAACAACTCCAAATAGTAGGCACCCACTCCTTCAAAATTGGCACTTCCTTATCACAAACCAGAAGTAAATTAGAACACTATGTATAAGGGTGTTTGTCGGGCCGGGTACCCACGAAACCTAACCGACCAAATACTAATAGTAAGTTTTAGATAATTAATAAAAAGGTTTAGTTCGAGAAAACCAATACTTGATTATAAATGGTTAGATTTGATAATAAGATAATGGATACCTGATACCTGATATCCGATTCTAAATTACAATTTTACTTACGAAGACTAATATTTTATTAATTTTTATAACTAATATTTGTAATAAAATAATCAAATATTTTAATTGTATTAATTTTTAAAATATATTTTAACTTAATTTCACTTCTTAGAACATGCATTATTATTATATGGTTTGAATTTTTTTCCAAGCATATAGTTTGAATTGTTTAATGGGAATAAATAGTCGGGTTTGGTTTTGTCTTAATGGTAAATGATCGAATTTGGTATTAGAGGTAAAATTAAATGGTAAATGGTTGGGTTCAATTTGTATATTTAGTATAAATGGTGAATTTAATTTAGATAATACCCGAACAAACTTGATTGATAGGCACTTTCAGACTATATCTAATATCAACAATTGAAAGCAGATGGAAATAATTAGTTTAAAGGGATGGAATGGTCATCGTAGAAGTAATT